>JXCR01145087.1:228732-241232 GCA_002079205.1 Phalaenopsis hybrid cultivar | reverse complement strand
TAACCTCCCTATTCAATATTACCATCAAAATGTTTTGTTTAATATTGGAAGGGTGCTTGGCTTCCCTTTAAAAGTTGATGCCCCGACTTACAATTTGGCTAGACCAGTAGGTGCTAGAGTGCTGGTGGAAAGAGATATCACTTTGCCAGAAATAAAGAGGGTCTTGATTGGAACAGCTGAAGAAGGGTTTTGGCAAAGCATTATTATGGAACCAAAACCTTTATTCTGCCCTCACTGTAGGATGTTTGGACACAATGTGGATAAATGCTATAGGCTGCATCCACCAAATAGAAAATTAGCTTTTAAAAGCTTGCCTAGTCAGGGAGCCTCTGCTGTCTTGGGACAGGATCTCAGAAAGAATAATAAGCAGGCAACTGTAATTGGTGAAACTGATATAGCAAACTTTCCCAAGCTCCCAAGTATTATTGAAGAGATTAATGAACCTAACATTCCCCCCAAGATTGTTCTAGAACAGGTAGTGGAGGGAAAACAAGGAGATTGTGCTAGAAGCAACATAGACAACACTCCCCATAAAATCCAAAACTCTACTGTGGAATTAGTAGCTGAGGTGCTTACTGAAGAATGGCAAACTCAAAGGAAGAACAGGAAAAAGAAGGGGCAGTTGGAACAGATGCTGCTGCAGGATGCTCCCTCCTTGGAGAGAAATATTCAGCTGTCAGATTCCACATATAGAACTAGAAAGAAAGGGAGACCCCTTTCACAATGATTAAATTTTTATGCTGGAACATTAGAGGTGTTGTACACCCCAACNGATGGGACTATGTCAGTAGGCTGACCCTTGATCATATCCCCTCTGAAGATGAAATTAGAGTTGCTCTTGATTCTATAGATGATGACAAAACTACTGGTCCTGATGANTTGGAAGGGTGCTTGGCTGTCCTTTAAAAGTTGATGCCCCAACTTACAATTTGGCTAGACCAGCAGGTGCTAGAGTGCTAGTGGAAAGAGATATCACTTTGCCAAAAGTTAAGAGGGTCTGGATTGGAACAGCTGAAGAAGGGTTTTGGCAAAACATTATTATGGAACAAAAACCTTTATTCTGCCCTCACTGCAGGATGTTTGGACACAATGTGGATAAATGCTATAGGCTGCATCCACCAAATAGAAAATCAGCTTTTAAAAGCTTGCCTACTCAGGGAGCTTTTGGTGCCTTGGAACAGGATCTCAGAAAGAATAATGAGCAGGCAACTGTCATTGGTGAAAATGATATGGCAATCTGTCCTAAGCTCCCAAGTATTATTGAAGAGGTTAATGAACCTAACATTCCCCCCAAGATTGTTCTGGGATAGGTAGTGGAGGGCAAACAAGGAGATTGTGCTAGAAGCAACATAGACAACACTCCATAAAATCCAAAACTCCACTGTGGAATTAATAGCTGAGGTGCTTACTGAAGAATGGCAAACTCAAAGGAAGAACAGGAAAAAGAAGGGGCAGTTGGAACTGAAGCTGCTGCAGGATGCTCCCTCCTTGAAGGGAAATATTCAACTGCCAGATTCTACACAGAGAACTAGAAGGAAAGGGAGAACCCTTTCACAATGATTAAGTTTTTATGTTGGAACATTAGGGGTGTTGCACACCCCAAATCCCTCACAAGGCTGTTTCACCTTGTGAAAACTCATCAGATTTGGTGTTTTGCTCTTTTGGAACCCATGGTTTCTAAGAATTACTCTAATATTCTCAGAAAATTCCTAAATTTTCTTTCTATGCAAATTACAATAACANACCTTGTGAAAACTCATCAGATTTGGTGTTTTGCTCTTTTGGAACCCATGGTTTCTAAGAATTACTCTAATACTCTCAGAAAATTCCCCAAATTTTCTTTCTATGCAAATTACAATAACAAGATTTAGATTTTTGCCAGATCTGAATTACAGTGGATGATTATTCTGAACAGCCCCCAATATCTTCATATTCAATTTGTTGTAGGTGCTCAGGTGGGATATGCAACCTTTGTGTATGCCAGTAGTCTCCCAAGGAATCAGAAGTTGCTGTGGAAGGAACTTGCCCATATCAGCCAGTCCATTAACTCCTTTTGGATTGTTGGGGGGGATTTTAATTGTATTACTTCTCCTGAGGAAAAGATAGGGGGCNTTGCCCATATCAGCCAGTCCATTAACTCCTTTTGGATTGTTGGGGGGGATTTTAATTGTATTACTTCTCCTGGGGAAAAGATAGGGGGCAGGCCTCCTTCTCAAGCTTCTATGTTGAAGTTTAATGAATTCCTTATAGATGCTCAGTTATTTGATCTGGGTTTCCAAGGTCCTAAATTCACTTGGAGAAGAGGGGTTCTTTTGGAAAGGCTTGATAGAATGATGGGGAACTCATTATGGCTTCAAACCTTCCCTTATACTATCATCACTCACCTAACCATGTCTGGGTCTTACCATAGACCCATCCTGTGCTCTATTCATAATGCTGTTAAGTCTGGGGGCTCACCTTTTAGATTCCAAAACGTGTGGACTCTTCATCTTAATTTTGTCAATGAAATTAATATTGCTTGGACCCTTAGTGAAGACTGTGGACCTTGGATAAACCTTTGGTAATTATAGAAGAAGGTGGCCTTCAACTTAAAGAATTGGAATTGGAATACTTTTGGTGATGTTAATGAGAATTTAAAAATTGCTAAAAAATAGGTGCTTTGAATTGAAGAAGACTTCCAAAAGGGCTTAAAATCTGACCAAGAGCTTCATAAAGCTAATGCGGAACTACTTGCCCATACCACTTATTATGAAACCTTCATGAAGCAGAAAGCTGCAGTTTCCAAGTTCACTGAGGGGTACAAAAACTCTAGCTTCTTTCATGCCTGCATAAATTTCAGGAGAAAATGTAATATGATCCTGGAGATTAAGAACTCTGATGGTATAAAGCTAACTAAGGTTGAAGACATTGCCCTTAATGCTGTCAATTTTTTTAAACAACTCTTTAACTCCCATCCCACTACTAGAACTTGATCAAATCCCCTCTGAAGAGGAAATTACAGCTGCTCTTGATTCTATAGATGATGAAAAAACTGCTAGCCCTGATGGCTACACTGCAAAGTTCTACAAGAGTTGCTGGACTGTGGTAAAGAAGGAAGTCATTTTTGCCATTCAGGAATTTTTTAGAGGAAACAATCCACCCAGATACTTTACCTCTTCAACTATTACTTTGATTCCTAAAAACCAGGTCAGAAATAATTGGGGAGATTTCAAGCCCATCAGTGTAACTAATGTTATTACCAAGGTCATAAGTAAAATTATGGTCTTCAGAATTCAGCCTCATCTTCAGCAATGTGTTTGTGCTAACCAAACTATCTTTAACAAAAGGGAGATCTATTTCTGATAACATTTTGCTTGCCCAAGAGATGCTGCTTGACTTGAACAGGAAATGTAGAGGGGGTAATGTTATCTATAAATTAGACATTAAGAAGACTTATGATTGTATCAACTAGAATTTCATCCTTGAAACCCTTGCTGCTAGGGGCTTTGCTGAAGGCTTCATTATGCTGATCAAAAGATAGCTTCTCTGTGACAGCCATTTTGTGCTTATCAATGTTTCCTATCATGGCTTCTCTTCTACTTCTAGTGGGATCAAACAAGGGGACCCCTTGTCCCCTATAATCTTCATTTTAGCTATGGATTATTTCTCTAGATTGCTGAATCAATTGTTCTCAAGCTCCCCCCAATTGGCATATCAGCACAAATCTATTGTCTGCATCAGCCATTTGGCTTATGTTGATGATGTGATTATTTTCTCTAAGGCCACTAAGAATGCTACCAAAATGTTGTATAAGGCCCTCCAGCATTTTCAGCTTACCTCAGGTATGGAGTTAAATCTTTCTAAATGTCAATATTTTCCTAGCACTAATATATCTCAACAGATAAGACATTGGATTTCTAGTTACACAAGTTTCCACCTGTCTCCATTGCCTATCAAATACCTGGGTGTTATCTTAATCAAGATAGATATAAGCAGATCCAATTTAATGAGGTTATTGAGAAGATTAAGAACCAACTGCACTGCTGGACCAATTCTTTCTTGTGCAATGGTGGGAGGATCATTCTACTTAAAAGTATTCTCGCTGCCCTCCTCTCCTATGCCCTACAAATGTTCTCTATGAAGAAAGGCACTCAGAAGCTGCTGAGGAGAATGTTTAACAAATTTTTATGGGTTGGACAGAAGAAACAAGTTAATTGGCTCCCTTGGCATATGCTTTGCAAACCTTACTGTGCTGGAGGTTTGGGTTTTAAAGAGTTTCAACACATGAGTTTCATTAACTTATGCAAACTTTGGATCAAATTTAGAACCCAAGACAGCCTTTGGGCTATTTTTATGAAAGGGAAACACTGTAGATCTGCTCACCCTAGCCTGGTTAAGAAAAGCTGGGTGACTCTAGACTTTGGGGTAAGCTGTTAGAGGTTAGAGAGCAAGCTGAGGAGACTTGTATTGTTGAAAAAATTCAAGTCTCCATATCAATCCCCAATACACAATACATGGTTAAAGATTATTGGAATGGTAATCAGTGGAATTATACTCTTCTTTCTAATATTCTCAACAGTGAGTAGCTGCACTTGGTCCAGCAAACACCTATTTATCCTGATCAAAGAGATAAGATTGTTATTAAAAAATCTAATTCTCAAAAAGTGACTTCTTTTATCTATCAAACCCTCTTTCATTGGCCTTCTGTTCACTGGGGCACTGACATTTGGGGGAAACATCTAACCACTTCTTTGTCTTTCTTCAGCTGGAAATTATGGCTCTCTATGCTCCCAACAGATGATATCCTGAAAATGAAAGGAATGAGGGGACCTTATGTCTATCTTGTGTGCCTTGTGGAGGAGGAGACCTTGTATCACCTCTTCTTTAAATGTAACTTCTCTCAAAAAGTTTGGACTGAGTTATTGACCAAGCTTAAAATAGATACAATGAATCTCAGTTGGGTCATCTTCCACAACTGCCGGGAAGAGTGGAAACAGACCAATTTACAGGTTATTCCTTGTATAGTGGCTTGGTTTATATGGATGTGGAGAAATAGTGTTAAATATGAAGGTTCTACACCTCTTGCTAAAGCTGTCACTACACATTGCACGTCTTACCAACAGAAAATCATCAGATATCACAAGTTCCCTAATATCTTCAGGAATTGGTTTCCTCAAGCTGATATTCAGTTAATTTTAGTTTCTCATTGATTGAATGGGCTCCTCTTCCTCTTGGCTGGATGAAAGCTAATACTGATGGAAGTTTTTTAAAAGGATCTGCTGGTTGGGGTGGGGTTTTCAGAAACTACCTTGGACACCATGTTCTCCATTTCTCCTCACCAACTTAGGTTTTAAATGCTGCAGAAAGAGAAATGATAGCTATTTATTGGTCTCTCAAAATTGTTGTCCAATGTAATATTGGACCTTTAATCATTGAAACTGACTTCAATGTTTGCACCAAGTTTTTGCAGCATAAGGAAGATCCCCCTTGGCACATTGGAAGATGGATAAGGAAAATTTAAAGGAATTTTGGCAACTACACTGTTAAAGTTCAGTATATCAACAGGAAAGGCAATAGGCCAGTTCATCTTCTGGCCACTTCTACTAGATGTTCTGAACAATTTATTGTGGCAAATTCCCCTTCTCCTGATTTAGCTTATCTACTGCATGGAGATAATTTATGCATACCTCAAGTTCACACCTTTTGAGGAGGATCTTGTTTGCGGTCACACTTTTCAATCTGCTTCTGACCTTGGTGGTGTTTTGATTTTGTTTGCACCTGCCTTTCACTTGTTAGTTTCTCCTTATGTTGTTGGGAACCTTTTGCTTCCTTTATTTTTTTACTTAAAACCCTCTTGTGCTATTTGTTGTTTTTTTTTGGTGTGGATGGACTGATGTTTTTTGTATTGATTCATCTAGCCCACCTTGCTACTCTTGCTTTTGTAACCTTCCTTTTACTTTAACATGTAGGGAGANAAGTTTAATGAATTCCTTATAGATGCTCAGTTATTTGATCTGGGTTTCCAGGGTCCTAAATTCACTTGGAGAGGAGGGGTTCTTTGGGAAAGGCTTGATAGAATGACGGGGAACTCATTATGACTTCAAAACTTCCCTTATACTGTCATCACTCACCTAGCCATGTCTGGGTCTGACCATAGACCCATCCTGTGCTCTATTCATAATGCTGTTAAGCCTGGGGGCTCACCTTTTAGATTCCAAAACATGCAGACTCTTCATCATAATTTTGTCAATGAAATTAATAATGCTTGGATCCTTAGTGAAGACTGTGGACCTTGGATAAACCTTTGGAAATTACAAAGAAGGTGGCCATCCACTTAAAGAATTGGAATTGGAATACTTTTGGTGATGTTAATGAGAATTTAAAAACAGCTCAAAAACAGGTGCTTTGCATTGAAGAAGACTTCCAAAAGGGCTTAAAAATTGAGCAAGAGCTTCATAAAGCTAATGAGGAACTACTTGCCCATACCACTTATTATGAAACCTTCCTGAAGCAGAAAGCTGCAATTTCCAAGTTCACTGAGGGGGACAGAAACTCCACCTTCTTTCATGCCTGCATAAATTTCAGGAGAAAATGTAATATGATCCTGGAGATTAAGAACTCTGAGGGTATAAAGCTTACTAAGGCTGAAGACATTGCCCTTGATGCTGTCAATTTTTTTAAACAACTCTTTAACTCCCATCCTACTACTAGAACTTGTGTTAATGCCAATTTATTTGCTGATGGGACTGACTATGTCAGTAGGCTGACCCTTGATCATATCCCCTCTGAAGATGAAATTAGAGTTGCTCTTGATTTTATAGATGATGACAAAACTGCTGGCTCTGATGGCTTCACTGCAAAGTTCTACAAAAGCTGCTGGACTGTGGTTAAGAAGGAAGTCATTTCTGCCATTCAGGAATTTTTCAAAGGAAACAATCCACCCAGGTACTTTACCTCTTCAACTATTACTTTGATTCCTAAAAACCAAGTCAGAAACAATTGGGGAGATTTCAGGCCTATTAGCTTAACTAATGTTATCACCAAGGTCAGAAGTAAAATCCTGGTCTTCAGAATTCAACCTCATCTTCAGCAACTTGTTTGTGCTAACCAAACTGCCTTTATCAAAGGGAGATCTATTTCTGATAACATTTTGCTTGCCCAAGAGATGCTGCTTGACTTGGACAGGAAATGTAGAGGGGGCAATGTTATCTATAAATTAGACATTAAGAAGGCTTATGCACTATCAACTGGAATTTCATCCTTGAAACCCTTGCTGCTAGGGGCTTTGCTGATGGCTTCATTATACTGATCAAAAGATGGCTTCTTTGTAACAACCATTCTGTGCTTATTAATGGTTCCTGTCATGGCTTCTTTTCTGCTTCCAGAGGGATCAAAAAAGGGGACCCCTTGTCCCCCACAATCTTCATTTTAGCTATGGATTATTTCTCTAGATTGCTGAATCAATTGTTCTCAAGCTCCCCCCATTTGGCATATCAGCACAAATCTAATGTCTGCATCAGCCATTTGGCTTATGCTGATGATGTGATTATTTTCTCTAAGGCCACTAAGATTGCTACCAAAATGCTGTATAAAACCCTCCAGCATTTTTCAGCTCACCTCAGGTATGGAGTTAAATCTTCCTAAATGTCAATTTTTTCCTAGCGCTAATATATCTCAACAGACAAAACACTGAATTTCTAGTTACACAAGTTTCCATCTGTCTTCTTTGCCTATCAAATACCTGGGTGTTCTCTTAATCAAGGGCAGATATAAGCAGATCCAATTTAATGAGGTTATTGAGAAGATTCAGAACCAACTGCACTGCTCGACCAATTCTTTCTTGTCCAATGGTGGGAGGATCATTCTACTTAAAAGTATTCTCATTTCCCTCCCCTCCTATGCCCTACAAATGTTCTCTATGAAGAAAGGTACTCAGAAGCTGCTGGGGAGAATGTTTAACAAATTTTTATGGGCTGGGCAGAAGAAACTAGTTCATTGGCTCCCTTGACATAAGCTTTGCAAACCTTACTGTGCTGGAGGTTTGGGCTTTAAAGAGTTTCAACACATGAGTTTCATTAACTTACGCAAACTTTAGATCAAATTTAGAACCTAAGACAGCCTTTGGGCTGTTTTTATGAAAGGGAAATACTGTAGATCTGCTCACCCTGGCCTGGTTAACAAAAAGCTGGGTGACTCTAGACTTTGGGGTAAGCTGTTAGAGGTTAGAGAGCAAGCTGAGGAGACCTTCATCTGGGAGCTTGGAGAAGGCCAGATTAATTTCTGGCTTGATAGGTGGACTTGGAATGGTGAAAAAATCCAAGGCTCCATCTCAATCCCCAATACACAAGATATGGTTAAAGATTACTGGAATGGTAATAAGTGGA
Organism: Phalaenopsis hybrid cultivar; assembly: GCA_002079205.1. Lineage (NCBI taxonomy): Eukaryota > Viridiplantae > Streptophyta > Magnoliopsida > Asparagales > Orchidaceae > Phalaenopsis > Phalaenopsis hybrid cultivar. The sequence continues at coordinate 232,869 of JXCR01145087.1, read as the reverse complement.
ATTATAATCTTCTTTCTAATATTCTCAACAGTGAGCAACTGCACTTGGTCCAACAAACACCTATTTATCCTGGTCAAAGAGATAAGATTGTTATTAAAAAAGCTAATTCTCAAAGAGTTACTTCTTTTATCTATCAAACCCTCTTTCATTGGCCTTCTGTTCACTGGGGCACTGACATTTGGGGGAAACATCTCACCACTTCTATGTCTTTCTTCAGCTGGAGATTATGGCTCTCTATGCTCCCAACAGATGATATTCTGAAAATGAAAGGACTGAGGGGACTTTCTGTCTGTCTTCTGTGCCTTGTGGAGGAGGAGACCTTGGATCACCTCTTCTTTAAATGTAACTTCTCTCAAAAAGTTTGGACAGAGTTATTGACCAAGCTCAAAATAGATACAATGAATCTTAGCTAGGTCAGCTTCCACAATTGTTGGGAAGAGTGGAAACAGACCAATTTACAGGTTGTTCCTTGTATAGTGGCCTGGTTTATATGGATGTGCAGAAATAGTGTTAAATATGAAGGTTCTACACCTCTTGCTAAAGCTGTCACTACACATTGTACATCTTACCTACATAAAATCATCAGATATCACAAGTTCCCTAATATCTTTAGGAATTGGGTTCCTCAAGCTGATATTCAGTATAATTTCAGTTTCTCATTGATTGAATGGGCTCCTCCTCCTGTTGGCTGGATGAAAGCTAACACTGATGGAAGTTTTTTAAAAGGTTTTGCTGGTTGTGGTGGGGTTTTCAGAAACCCCCTTGGACACCATGTTCTCCATTACTCCTCACCAACTTGGGCTTTAGATGCTGCGGAAACTGAAATGATAGTTATTTATTGGTCTCTAAAAATTGTTGTCCAATGTAATATTGGACCTTTAATCATTAAAATTGACTCCAATGTTTGCACCAAGTTTTTGCAGCATGAGGAAGATCCCCCTTGGCACATTGGAAGATGGATAAGGAAAATTCAAAGGAATTTTGGCAACTACATAGTTAAATTTCAGTATATCAACAGGAAAGGCAATGGGCCAGCTCATCTTCTGGCCACTTCTGCTAGATGTTCTGAACAAGTTATTGTGGCAAATTTCTCCTCTCCTGAGTTAGCTTATCTACTGCATGGAGATTATTTATGCATACCTCAAGCTCACACCTTCTGAGGAGGATCTGATTGGGGGTCACACTTTTCAATCTGCTTCTGACCTTGGTGGTGTTTTGATTTTTTTTGCACCTGCCCTTTCCCTTGTGGGTTTTCCCTTATGTTCTTGGGAACCTTTTGCTTCCTTTATTTTATACTTAAAGCCCTTTTGGGCTATTTGTTGTTTTTTTTTGGTGTGGATGGGCTGATGTTTCCTGTATTGATTCATCTAGTCCACCTTGCTACTCTTGCTTTTGTAACCTCCCTTTTACTTCAACATGTAGGGAGACACTAGTTTCTCCTTGATGGAAATATATATATATATTCTGAGCAAATAGTTAGACTGTTGTTTGTATTGGTGGCAAATGCTTCGAAAGTTGAGTCAATGTGATTCTTTGGAGACTGTTGTTGTTGTTGTTGGCTTGAGATTCATAATGATGAGCATTGTGAATGTGCTGGTGCACTTATTTCTTCAACAATTCTATTGAGATTCAAATTTAAAAAGTTTTTATTCTCACTTGTTGCCTATTGTTACATCATGTCTAAAGTGGTTGAAGGGGGCCCGTCCGTAATGTGGGATAAAGAAGTAACAAATATTTTTTGCGATATGTGTATTAAAGAAATAGAACTAGGGAACAGACCAATAACGTATTTTAGTAAGGAAGAGACAACATTGCTAAAAGATTCAAAGAATTGACTGACAGAGATTATGACCGACTTACATTTAAAAACAAATGAGACTAATTGAAGAAGGAATGAAAAATATGGAAGGAGTTGAAACGTGGATCTACCGATCTGGGTTGAGATCCGATTAAAAGGACAATTGATGCTCCAGCTGAATGGTGGGCTGAAAAATTAGAGGTAATTTTCTATCTAATCCATGAATTGTTAGCTTCGCAAATTGTTTTCTCTAATTATAATTTCCTAACTATTCCCTCTAAATACTATATCACAGACGGTACTGAAATTGAACCGAAATTTGAAGAAAAACTGGACGTAATGTTTAAATGGGTTGTCGCAACGGGAAAATTTTCATTCAACTCTACTGAAAGCGATTTTACAGAGATACCAAATGAAATCACACCTGATCCATTGACACCCGATGAAGAAGTGCCTGACATTAACCAAAGGGATATGGGGGAGTCCAGAATAATTTTAAAGAGGCCAAGGATGGCTAAGAAAAATAAAGAGAAGCAACATTTTGTAAACATCTCCTTCGATCGTTTAATTGAAGCTTTTGCAGCTCCACCAATCTCTAATTCTAACATATTGGACTGTCTCTGGCTTTTGGGTTTTATTCCTGAAGTTGTGGCCGACAGACGATTTCACGCATAATGTGTAAAAAAACTTACGGATTCAACTCGATGAAAATATTCATGGCGCTAGAGCCTGAATTGCGTCTCGAATATTTGCGGGCTTTGGTCGATGAATGATATTTTTTGATTCATTGTATATGTATTTGTTGCAGTAATATGAACTTCTACTTATGTCGTTTTTTTTAAATGTTTGGAACTTCTAATCATGTAATTTTATTTTTAATATGTTTGAACGTTCTACATATATAGTCCTTTATTTTTAAATGTACATGTTAGTGGTTGAAGCTTTATTCATAAGTTGCGTATTATATGATTGCTTTAAGGGAGTCTATCACAGATGTTATTTGTGGCTACTGATCTACCAAGTTTTTCTTTAATAAGCTAATAGGTTTATATTCATATTCTTTTAATTTTGGTTTTTATTTAAAATATCTTGAGCTGACATTTGGTTCTTTTGTATTTTTCGCAGTTATACCAACATGACTTCTAGGATATCAGTTAAGGACAGAGGTATTTTGTGTTATTGTGGACTATCGTCTCCATTGCTCATGTCACGTCAGTCTCATAGCTTTGGGAGGCAGTTCTATGGTTGTGCCAAGGGTGTTTCAGCTCGTTGGTGTTTCTTCCGGTGGGCTAACAGTCCCACATATTACACTACCGACAGTTATGGGAATCTGATGTTTTCCCAGGTTGATAGTGCAGATGAGGACAGACAAGCCAGAGTTTCAAATTAAATATTTTAATATTTCTCATTGTAGTTGTACTTGTCTTTGCTCTTTTTTTATTTCTTCTGGTACTCACGAGAGTGTGAAAACTCTATGTCATCTTTCAGAACTTGTCTGTGATGATTGTATGCTTCTGTACTATCAATAAGCTATTCTGAATAAGCTGTCCCAAACAATTTTATCAGACAGGGGCAGAAATGTCATTTAATCACCAACAAACTAATATGAATAAGCTGCTCCAAACAACAAGCCAGATTATCAGAATAATCTGCTTATCAGCAGATTATAAATAATCAGCAGCTGCTCCAAACAGACCCTTAGACTCATATTTAGAAGAGGATCAAATTGGATCACCAAATGTTGAATACTCTGGTGTATGTAAAATATAATACTAGATTGAGGGAGAGAAGTATTAAAAAAAACAAGATTTTGATCTAATATTGGTAAAGGACATAGATTCTGATGATGAGTTGATTGTTGAGAAAGAATATCCAGTGCTTCCACAGGAACTTTCTTGGATTAATAAAGAACATGTATTTGATGTTGATGCAACCAGAAATGTGCCCACAAGTAATGCAAATGAAGAATTAGAAAATATTACACAAGGAAGAATTGATAATTTTATAACATATTCTCATAGAATAGGAAGATAAATGAAAGAATAAGTAAATTTCATATTTACATTTAATTGTTCTTTACATAACTATGCATTCTTAGTTTCTTATATAAAAAGATCTTAAATATTTACAAATGTCATTTTTTTTATAATTAAGACAATAATGATAAGGAGAAATAAATTGTGAATGCACATAAGATTGAACATGATGATGACTTTAATGAAATTGACAATGAATGCAGAGAATATGAATGACTTAGTTGTGATTTGGACACAACTATTGGTGAAGAAGAAGATGATTTGAGGATGAATTTGAAGAACGAATGACATTCAAAGATTTAG
>JXCR01145087.1:213910-225832 GCA_002079205.1 Phalaenopsis hybrid cultivar | reverse complement strand
GACTTATGCCCAACATCTTGGGGCTTACGGCTCGCCCCGTAACAGCTAGAATGCCCCATTCAACGCTCATGCCTTTTAAAACCTTGATCCTTACCACTCTTTTAATTCTTTTTTTTAGTAATATATACATAAGTTCCCCTACTTTGGCCTTGTTACGAAGGGCATTAATTTATAGCTTTAATGAATAGGTCATGAAGTTCTTAAACTTTCATTATATAAAAACACTTGACAACCTTAATGTTTCTCTCTTAAATTCCTTCTTCATCCAATTGCCAGCTGTTTGAGTCACTGTTTTGTTGAACTCATCAACGGCAGCGTCGTGCCTATCTGATTGAGTTCACCAGCAAAGAACCTCCTCAAGGGATTCTGATAAAAAGTGTCCTTTTTTTATCTGAATGGACTAATAACTTTTAATCAATACATTGTCTTTGGTTGAGCATTGGTTCTTTGGTGGATTGGATTGAATTTCATTTGACTGAACATAGTTTGGTTGACTGAATGCTTTTGATTTGCTTAGCTAATGACCAGATGAACTTCAGTCAATTAAACAAACTTTGGTATTTTACATAGTTTTATCTGAAACTCCACTAAAATTATATGACTGGTGAAATTACTCGGTTTTTGCCAAAGCTCCATGAAATAACGAGGATTTGAACTATTTTGTTAAATTTCTTGGGTTGATGCAATCCCAGTAATTTATCAAAATTCTTGTAAAATTATCAAAGTTTTCAGAGTTAAACACAACCCTGGTATATGCGTTTGGGTTGATGCAACAAGTTCATCAAACCAATACCAAAGCTCAGCGTTCTGGATAACTCTAATACATTTGATAATTTGATGCGGGCTAGGTAAATTTACTGGATTTCTAAAACCACTAGAGTTTTTTTAAGTGAATTTTTTTGAACAAATTGAGTACGTACAAACTAGTTTGTAGAAGTTAAAAATGGTGTCCTTCCAAAAATGAGACAAACTATAGGGACATTAGACAATGTTCAATTGAGTTTTAGACTAGCTTTTATATGTAATTCATTGCATATACTTTTTGACCGGCGTTCTCTCTCATAATCATCAGCCCCAACTACTTGGAGTTGGCTTTAGGAATCCTCAATTTCATTTACAGGCTTCTACTCTTGGCATTTTTCTTATCCTTATAGCAGAATAATTCTTAAGTGAAACTATTCAATCTTTATTGGAGGATTGTTTAACCTGATTTGCATCAGATGATTGTTTAATTCGTGATCAGAGTGAACTACCCACCAGTAATCACAAAAAATCAATTACCGAGGTTTCCACTTTATTTCCCTGAGTCTATTCCCACTTTTGGCTTGGGAACCATTACCGGCTTAAAGTGTAACTTTTGTTTATCTCTTCTTTCCTTGAACTGGACTGCATGTTGAAAGAGAACAATGATTTTTTGTTTTAGATTTAAAATGAGTATCTGTCGTCTGTTCATATAATAATTGGCAATTAAAAATTCACATTCTCCAAAAGAAGGCAAGATTTGCTTCTTTTTTTAAATAAATAAAAAAAAGGCATCATTTTCTTCTTTTTACTTCAGTTAGGGAATATTTAGGGTATTTTTAACATTTTGTAAAGCTGATTATGAAACTGTTATGNTAGTTTCTCCTTAATATATATATTTATATATATATATATATATATATATATTTATTTATTTTAATCTATTATTATATTTTTTTTTGGGAAAGAAGCACTGTGGGCTCCCTACATGTATATTAAAACAAGAGAGTACAACTCAAGGAGTTAAAACCAGGTTCCTCCAAAAGAAAAAAAACAAAACCTAATACAAAGAAGTCACCTAATGAGGAACCCTCTCCAACAAAGTAAAAACAAAGTATACCAAAATTACATGTATATACCCCAAGCTAACAAGCAAAATTATAAAAGAGATGCACAACAACTGTGGATGACCAGCAACACTCCATGAACTCTATCTTGGAGACCAGCAATCATTGCTGCAACCTTAGGTAAGGAATTTGAAGTTTGTCCCCCTAAATTAACAGATGGAGGGGGGGAGAGGGAGGTGGAGACCTCTGCATGATTTGAATTAGCACCCTCCAAAGCCAGGAAGTTAGCAGTCCTATTAGCTTCCCTATACACAAAGGAGAATTGGATCTTAATTTCAAGGCTAAGGTTCTTTATCTTGTGAATCCACTGGCTTATGTGCGAAGGGGATGAAGAGTTTTCAGTCAATAGTTCCACCAAGAGGGAAGAGTCTACTTCAGCTATGATCCAGTTCCACTTGTTTTCCTTGGCAAATTTTAGAGCCCAGTAAAAGCCCAGTAAAGTGCAGCAGTTTCAGAATCCAGTGCATCTTCAGCAATATAAGGGGCCTTGAAGTAAAGCAAAGCATGTCCTCTGTGGTCTCTGAAGATCCCCCCAATTCCAGCTTTCTTGTTAGTGTAGCTTCCATTAGTGTTGATTTTAATGAAGGGGTGAGGAGGCTTCTCCCATCTTACTTTTATGACCTTCATATGTTGTACATCAATATTAGGTAAGGTCTTCAATATCTTAGGAAATTTCTTCTAACTTATCAGCTTCTTTAAGTATGTCAGACAGTTAGTCATCACAGTAGCAGTACTTGTCCCACTGTCCTAATGTTTTACCTTTTTTCTAGCCATCAAAAGGAACCAGACAACAATGAAGGGAAGTGGCATAAGTTTTATCTCCTACCAATCCTTAAGACAATCTCTTATGTTACCCCATCCAATATTGATCAGGTTTAGGTTCATTTGAGAGGTCAAACTGTTCCAAACCTCCCTAGCAAATTTGCACCAGAAAAATAGATGATCCCTAGATTCCTGGTCAAACTTGTAGAGATGACATCTTGATGGGCCTTTCAAACCTTTCAGTTTTAGGATGTCATTAGTTGGAATTAAGTCATTTAGGACTTTCAATGAAAAGATAACATAGAAGGAGCTAAATGTTTCTGGCATGAGAAAACATTCCACTGCTAATGTTCACAGCTAAATAGGTTGTTCTGAATATCCTTTGAAAGGATTGACCTGGTCCTGTTCATGAGATGTAGTTGATCTTTTTTATTTCTGTCAAAATGGATTGTTGAAATGATTCTAACAGAAGGTTCCTTCAGAGAAATTTTCAAAGTATTCTCAGACCAAACATTGTCATTCTAACAATCTTTGACTTGTAAATCATCCTCCTTTTCTTCTTGCAGAGGCTCCAAATGCTCTGTAGGGCACCAATTATCCTTCCAAAAGTTGATATCACCATGGCCCAGCTCCCATATTAGAAGTTTGTCAATGTCTCCCCTAACCTTAAGCATCTGGATCCATGTCCTGGACTCCCACAGCTTCTTAGATACTTCCCCAGGGTGATCAAATTTATAGTATTTGGCCTGCATGAACTTAGCCCATAAGCTTTCGTTTTGTCTGAAGTTAATCCAAAGTTTACACATGTTGATATGTTGCATATGGTGTAATCCTTTAAAGCCTAAGCTACCAGCTTCAAAAGGTTTAGCCACTCTTTGCCAACTTGCCCATGTCATTTGTTTTTTGTTCCCAGCTCAAGGAACCTGTTAAAGGTTCTTTCCAGCATCAAGGTGGTGCTTCTTTTCATTATTGCCACTTGAAGGACATAAAGAGGGATTGAGGTTAGGATGCTCTTTAGTAGGGTGATCCTTCCACCATTTGAATGGTAAGAGTTAGACCACCCCAAGAGAGTGGAATTTATCTTGCCAATAACCTCATCAATTTGAGTTAGTTTGGTTCTTCCTCTCACCAATTGAGTGCCCAGGTATTTGAAGGGAATGCTCATGCTTGATAACCCAGTGTAATCTAGAATCCACTATTTGAGTGGTAATGAGACTCGCTTTGCTAACCAGGATCTGACATTTTTCCTTATTGACTTTCAACCCTGACACCTGTTAGAATTTTTGCAAGCACTCATAGATGTACATAGTAGCTGACTTAGTGGCCCCAGTAAACATAATCATATTGTCATCATAGATAAGGTGGCTAATATCCATCTTAACTCTATTTTGATAAGCATTAAAGCTTATTCTTTTTTCCTGGCAATCAATAAGTCTGGATAAGTAATCCAAGATCAGAATGAAAATGGTAGGGGATAGAGGGTCTCTTTGTTTGAGCCCCCTACTAGCTTTAAATAATCCATCTGCTTTTCTATTGATGAAGACAGAATTAGCATTGGCCTCCAGCCATCTTTTGATGATCAGACAGAATTCCCTGGAAAATCCCCTAGCCTCTAAGCATTCTATAATGAAGTCCCAGTTCACCATATCATAAGCCTTCTTCAAGTCAATCTTGTAAATTGCATTTCCCCCTTTGCAAGGTTTCTCAAAGTCCTATAAAAGTTTTTGTTCCAGGAGTATGTTGTCCCATATGTTTCTGCCTTTCGCAAAAGCTGCTTGGTTAGTGCTGATTAACTGAGGTAGTGCTGACTGGAGTCTATTCACTAGTATTTTGCTTATAATTTTGCTTATGACATTAGTAAGGCTCAGAGTTCTGTACTGGCTCTATCTATCCATGATAGAAGTCTTAGGGATGAAAACAATGGAGGAGGCACTGAAATAATTTGGTAAAGAGTGACCTTTGAAGAAGTGTTGGATAACTTGAATAACCTCCACCTTGATGACACCCCAGGCTTTTTTATAGAAATCTGCTGTAAACCCATCAGGACCTACAGATTTAGAATTGTCGATGGAATTTAAAGCTCTTTGAATTTCATCATCCTCTGGTATTGAAGTCAAGTTCATTCTAGCAATGTACTGCTTGCTATCATCAAACAAAGTGTTGTCTATTTGCTCTATATCAATGTTGTTTCCATTCATTAGATTTTTGCAGTACTGCACAGTACTTTCAACAATCCCTCCTCTTATCAGAGCCAAGTTCCATTCTGATCCTTGATGCCATGAATAGTGTTGCACTTTCTCTAATATATAATGCATGCATGATAGAATTTAGTGTTTCTATCCCCTTCAGTAAATTTTGTTTTAGCAGCCTTTTGTTTGAGGAATTGTTCTTGCCAGTTCATAGCAGTTAAAAGTTTCTCATTTGCCTCTAAAAGAGTAGCTTCATCAGTCTTCCCTTTGCTATGCTCCTCCTCCAGTTTAAGCAGCTCCTTTTCTGCCTTTTCCACAACCTTCAAAAGATCCCCAAAGGTATTCTAGCTCCACTATTTGAGAGCTTTGCCCACCTTTTTTTGCATTTGCCACAAATTAATGAGGGGGTAAGGGTAAGAATCATTCTTTCAATTGTCTTTAACAATCTTCAAGAAGTTCATATGCTGACCAAAAACATGTGATCAAAGTCAAAGAGTAGGCAATATTTCAAAAAGAAATGAAACACCCCTACATTTTACTTTGGAAGACAAAATCCTTGATGTTTGGGGATTAGAGTTTATGGGACAATATATATATATATATATNNNTATATATATATATATATATATATATATATATATATATATATTAAGGACAAGGAGTGAAAGAGACTCCCTAAATGTTAAAATGAAATAAGGTTTCAAAGCAATATTTTGCTTGGTTCACAGACAAAACCAAGGATAACCCAAAAAAAGTGGAGGGCAAGTCCTCCCAAGAGAAAACAAAATGCGATATAACCTATCAAAAAATCCTATCCCCATACAATAGGGCTGAAGAGAAGAAGGGAGTGAGGCATAACAAAACAGTCGGTCATAGAAAACAAGAATCCTCTATATATAGGGTGGTTAGAATCAACATTAGTGGACATCCCCTTTCTAAAATAAGGCAGGTCTGAGAGATCTGCCCTAATTATCCAAGCCAACTCCACAGGAGGGGTAGTATAAACTTTTGGCAATAAAGACAATGCTCCTTGATGTGCAAGCCAATTAGCACATCTGTTACTTTCCCTGAAAATATGTTTCCAGATAATTTGAAGGTTATGATTCAACTTCATGTGAGTGATTTGCTTAACAGCATGTAGAAGAAACCAAGGTGGGGAGATGTTATCTTTTAAAAGTTGGAATAGCCGTAATGAGTCCATTTTCACAATTATTAGATTCCATCCCATAACAACAGTTGTTTGAAGGGCCCAAACCACGGCAAAGGCTTTAGCCTGCAATGCATTAATAGCAAAAGTGGGAGATTGGAAACACAGCAAGCAATCCCCAGCACTATTTCTGAAAATTTTTCCAATTCCAGCAGTGTGTCTTCTATAACTCCCATCAGTGTTGATTTTGATCCAAGGATAAGAAGGTTTCCTCCAATGGAATAGCTGAACATTTGGTTTGACAGCAGAAACTTGTGTATTGAGTAATTGGGAACATCAAGGAATTTTAATCTTATACCCCATGATGTTGATTATCTTAAGAGTATATGCCAAGCAGTTGGTAGCAATTTTTGTAGCACTTTGGATTTTCCCCTCATATTTACTGCTATTCCTTGCCATCTAAATGAACCATGTTATAATAAAGGGGATCAATTCAGTATGGTTCCCTTTCCAAACTTTCCAAGTGTCAAGGAAGTTACCAAACTTCAGTAATTGGGAAGGAAAACTAAGCTTAGTAGCAACCTGTGTCCAAACCCCTTGAGCAATAGGATAAGAAAAAAACACATGATTTAAAGATTCCTCTTGTTGACAATAGAATGTACATCTTGAAGGTCCTTTTAGACTCTTGAGTTTGAGTATATCATCAGTGGGAATAATATTATGAAAACATCTTCAGGTGAAGAAAGACATAGAGGAGCTGAGGTATTTCACCAACATGGCATTACCCCAATCTTTATGGTGACAATTGTTTAATTAGGAGTATGCAAATTTGGTAAAAGAAGTATGGGAAGGATTTTTAGTCACAATTCTATCTGGTTTCAGTAGAGTAATTGGCACTTTAGGAATTTGAAACATTTGTTCAGGATTCACCATAGAAGCCAACATGTCTCTATTCCAGAGATGATTATTCCAGTAAAGATGGATAGGGGTGTTGATAGCTGAGTCCAGAGAGGTTGATGGTTCCAATTTACCTTCAAGTAGCCAATTATCTAACCAAAAATCAACTTTTCCTTCTCCCACATCCCAGATAATAAGGTCTTCAGCCATACATCTAAGATGCAAGAGCTCAATCCAGATTCTAGAATCCCCAGGTTTTCTGCATGTAATAGATGGGTAAGAGTGTTTGCAATACTTTAACTTCATATAGTTAGCCTACAAAGATTTATGTTCTCTAAATTTAATCCAAAGTTTACAATAGAAGATTTCATGAAGCTGTTGGAAGGACTTCATGCCAAGCCCCCCTGCAGCTAGAGGCAGACAAAGCTTCTCCCAACTAAACCAGTGAGCATGTTTGTGATTGCCTTCCCATAAGAATTTATTCAACATCACCTCTAAAGTTCTCTATGTACTTCTTTTCATTTTCAGCATTTGCAAAATATACATAGGGAAAGAAGCTTAGATACTTTTAATTAAGGTTAATCTTCCTCCCTGAGACAAAAATGAATTAGTCCAACAAGAGATTTGTTTGGAGATTTTAGAAACCACCTCATTAAATTGAGTCTGCTTCTTCCTTCCTTTAATTAACTGTACCCCAAGATAATCCATGGGGTTAGTAGTAGATTTAAAGCCAGTAATGTCTTTAATCCAATTTTTGGTAGCAGGATGTAGCTTATTGCTAAAAATACGTTGGCATTTCTTTGAGTTCAGAGAGACCAGAGATCTGTTAGAATAAGTTCAACATAATAACCACCTTCTTTACTTCTGATTTTGAGGCCTTAGAAAACAGTATGAAGTCATCAGCATAACATAGATGACTTATGGAAAAATTTGCTTTATTAGAAAATATGAGATGTTCCTTTTCAGAAAAATGGTGGTTAAGAAGCCTAGATAAGTAATCCATAGCCAAAATAAAGATGTAAGGAGAAAGGGGGTCCCTTTGTTTAATTCCCCTAGTAGCGTGGAACTGCCCTTGAGAATTACCATTAATAAGAATGGTATAATAATTATTGTTAAGTCACCTATGGATATTTTGGAAGAAGGAATTTTGAAACCCCCTAGCTTTAAGAACCTCCAAGATAAAATTCCAATTGATATTATCAAAAGCTTTAGAGATATCCAGCTTATATATAAGATTACCCCCTCTGCAAGGCTTACCAATATCCAGTCAGAGTTCTTGTGTAAGTAAGACATTATCAGTAATATGTCTACCTACAACAAAAGCTGACTGATTAGGAGAGATCATCTAAGATAAATGTGGTTTTAATCTAAAAACCAAAAGCTTGCTAATAAGTTTAGATAGCACAATGGTGAGAGATATGGGTCTAAAATGATCCCAATTAGATTTTTGGTCTCCCTTTGGGATAAGAATAATGGTGGATTGAGCAAAATAATGTGGCATATCCTCCCCTCTAAAGAAGGCCTGGACAGCTGCCATAACCTCAAATTTAATCACCTCCCAAGATTTTATGTAGAAAGTAGAAGTAAAACCATCTGCACCTGCCACCTTGTCACCATCAATAGAACATAGAGCTTTCCAAATTTCATCCTCAGTAGGAATAAATGTTAAATCCAGGCTTTGGATATCAGAAAATTTATCATTAAGTAAGCCAGAGTCAAAGTTTAGGAGAGTAGCCTCATGGGGTTCAGATAAAAGGTTTTAAAAGTGATCAATAGTATCTATGTGAATTAGATCAGTTCCTTGGACCCAAATGCCATTATGATTTTTAATCTTCAAAATGGTGTTGGAATGTCTTATTTGCTTAATACAAGCATGGTAAAACTTTGTATTCCTATCCCCATCAATAATTTTTTTGATGGTAGCCTTCTATTTATAGAACTCTTCCTCCCAATGAATAGCTTGAAGTAGATTTGCATTTGCTAATATCAGGTTCTGTTCATCAGATATCCCCATCTTAATATTTAATTTAGCTTGTTTCACTACAGCTTCAGCCTCTTCAACTTTTGTTGTAAGGTTGCCAAAGCAGTTCCAATTCCAGGCTTTCAACAAATTAGCCACTTTTCTTTGAGTTTGCCATAGTTTAACCCATGGATTGAAGGATGAAACAGGTACCCAAATAAACTTAATAAAGGAGAGGAATTCAGGATGTTCCACCCAGACATTAAGGAATCTAAATCTTGGTAATGGAGCAACAGTATTAGGGGATATAGAGATTAGTAAAGGCCTATGATCTTAACATGTGTAAGGAAGATGGGAAATTGTAGTCATAAAGTTGGTATCCAACCAAGCTTGATTGACCAGGAATCTATCAATTCTTTTAAAAATTTTTCCCCTTCTCCAAGTGTCAAGAGGTCCCTAATGAGGAAGTTCAGCAAGGGCATTGCTCCCGATATTCTGATTAAATAGTAACATTTGTGTAATTTCCACAAGTTTCCCTCCCCATTTTTCATTTAATCTTGCTATACTGTTAAAGTCTCCACCAATGATCCAGGGTCCATGAATGTAGGAATTGAGATGCTGGATTTGTTGCCATAATAAAGCTTTATCATTTGCAGAACTCCCAGCATAAATGAAGGTAGTCTGAATATGTAGAAAATCCTATATAAGTTGGATATGAAGCAATTGAGGCTGATCTTGCAAGATCGGAACATTTAGGTTACTTCTATAGAAAAACCAAATTTTGTTATTAATATTTTACTTACAAGTGAAACTTGGGAAGTGCTTTCTAAATCTACAAGGAGTGCAGTGAACCAAAGGTTTAAGAATAGTAAAACAAAGTAACCTGTGCTTCCTAACCAACTGTTTAATTTTTTATCAAAGATTTTTTATCAGCAATCCCCCTGATGTTCCAGCACATCAAATTAATCATCTGAAGGAAGTGAAAGCCCAAGGACTGCTATCCAAACAATCTAGCAGAGTGACCAGTAATTTGCTGACATGAGAAATCTGAAGGAAATAAAAAGACTCCCATATCTTTTAAGAAAATTGGGAGAGTGCAGAAAGAAATCTACCAACATCCAAAGACCAGTTAGACCCTTTCTCAAATTGTTACTGCTATCACAACACACCAAAAAATTTCCAAATGACTTGTTGAAGTGAATCAAAGACAAAGAAAAAGACAATCTTCCATATCTTCTTAGATATAGAGTATATAAATGTTGATAAGAGTCTGCCATCACCCCAAGGCCATAGAAACCCCTTCTCAACTTATAACAACTAAAGTTAAGGATAAAAATTAAAAGTCTTTTGAAAGACATAAAATGACCAGAGGTCAAAAGACAAACCATAGAGAAGTTAAGCATTTTGAGGATGAATATGGGGTGAAGGTTATGATCTGGATCTGGTTCTCCCTCTAGAGGATCCAGGAGATGATCCAACCTTCATAATATTGCTAGTGGAAGCTGCCTCTCTTTGTAATCTTTGAGATTTTGTGGATTATTTTTTCTTTCTCTTATAGGTCTGCATAACCCAATCCTCCCCCATAAGGTGGTTCAAGTCGGTAACCTTTTCTCCTTCAATCACATGATGCAATTGTTGTTCCTGAATTGAATCCTACAGCCACTCCTCAGATGAAGCAACTGTGGGGGAAAGTATAGTGATGAGATTGGGTTCCTCTCTTAACACTTCCTTAGGAGGAGAAGGGGGAGTAATAAAAGTAAAGGGGGTTGGGGAGTTCTGAGCCTCCTCATGTATGTCATCCTCAATAACCTCAGGGAGTTGATTTTGGGCAGTTTCCTTCAAAGAGGATTGTTTCCTTCTCATTGGAGGGTGTAGTCTCTAGCACTTATCCCTAGTGTGCCCAAACATCTTGAAATGTTGACAATAGTAAGGTCTTTGTTCAAGGATTACCTCCTGCCAAAAAATCATCGTGTTCAGAGCCTATCCACACTCTTTTAACTTCAAGCAAGGTGATATCTCTTTCAATGAGAATTCTAGTAAGAGGAGGCCTTGTCTTGTTAAAAGTGTGAGCATCAACTTTAAGGGGTCTGCCTAAAGCAGATCCAATGTTAAAAAGGGCATTCAACTTGAAGTAGGGAATAGGGACACCAGGAAGCTTGAACCAAAGTGGAACCACAAGAGGTTCTTTACTAAGATCAAAGTCAGGGGTCCATTTCAAAAGTTTCATGGTACCCCCCCAATAACTAATGACTGTTTGGCAAAAAGTTTAGCATAATCCTCCTCTATTGTCAATTGGATAAGCAAATGCCTGCCATCTAGTAACCCCAGTTGCCAAGCACCAGCAAAGTTTAAGGACTCAAAGAAACACCTAACAAGTTCCATCTTAGGGTGACCCAGCTGAAATTTTCCCACCAAAGTCAGCTTAACCTCCTCATTTAATGAGTTAACTTCCTGGGGACACCCAATGGGGTGAATATAGGGAGAGGACCTTTTGCTAGCTAAAGTATCATGAAATTCTTGTGGAAACACTAATTTATCCATATTCTATAACTGTTCCTTAGTTTGTCCAACCACCCCAGCATAGGTGTCCTTGGCCCATTGGAGATTAGTGTCCAGAGCAATGCTAGTAGCCATTCATAGTAGCAGCAACACCAGTGGAAAACCAGCAAGTCATAAACCAATGGAACAGTAAAACCAATGGAATAGTAACCCAAGGGATAGCTAAACACTTCCCCACCAAAACCAAAAGCAAGAGATACCTCAGCAGAGAAAACCCACCCCAGCCTCCAACAAGGTCACCACCAAAGTCCTAATGAAGACCCCAACTCAGGTAAGGCAGGCAGACAAAAGGGCCAACCAGAAGAACAGCAACAAGCCAACTACAATAACAGAAGAAAACGAACAGTAGGAAGAACCTCCAGCCCACCAAATAAACAGCAAGGAAGAAGAAGAAACCACTCTCCCCCACCAGCCTACAAACCAGCCAGAATAGGGAGCCATGGAAACCCTAATAGAGCACCAGCTGCCACCCCAAACAGCTTCATCTTTAATGATTATATATATACATATATATATATATATATATATATATATATATAT
>JXCR01145087.1:201058-213796 GCA_002079205.1 Phalaenopsis hybrid cultivar | reverse complement strand
TCTCTAGCGTAGATGGGCTATATATATATATATATATATATATATATATATAGGGGAAAGTTCTTCCTTTGGAAACTTTTTTCCAACCTACTCCCAATTGACAATATTCTCAAACTTAAAGAGCTTAGATTGGCTTCTCAATGCCACTTATGTAACATAGAGGATGAGACTGTTATTCATTAATTTTTTCAATGTTCCTATGCTAAACAGGTTTGGTATGCTCTAGGACAACATTTTCATATAAACAGGGGTGATAGTAATGATGTTCATGATTTTCTCCGTATTTGGAAGGCGACCAACATTATGGATCTTAAATTAGTTACTTTTCCATTGTTGTTTTGTGGTTTATCTGGATGGCCAGAAATGAGCATAAATATAATGATTCGGAATTAACTCCATCTCTTTCGATCTCTCATATTCTTGCTTATTTTTGTAGTGCTTCTCATCTCTTGGGCTTCAAAGATGTTTTGCCCCAACCTAGGGTGGGCAGGATGGCCATCATTTTTTTGTGGCAACCACCTCTTCCCGGTTGGATTAAAGTTAATTTTGATGGTAGTTGGGACCCCACAATGGTGGGTGCTGGTGGGGTTTTTCGAGACCACCTCTGGAAGTGCCTTTGTTTCTTTGCTTCTCCCATTGTGGATTCCACTTCTTTGGAAGCTAAATTTTAGGGTTTTTTATTATCTCTTAAGGTGGACATTTCCTGTAATTTCTCTCAATTGTTGGTGGACACGGATTATCTTATGGTTTTAAAATATTTTGATTTTACTATCATACCCAAGTGGCATATTTTTGGTATGTGGAATAGAATTCATGCGATTATTTGAAATTACAATTTATCTATTTGCTTATGTCATAATTTTCTAGAAGGAAACTCCCCTGTGGATTGGTTGGCGAGGCATGCTAAACTACAGGGTAACATTATAGTTAATGTTTCACCTTCAAACCATTTAAAGAGGCTTTTAAGGGGAGATTCTTTGGATTTGACATTCGTCGGGAGGTGATATGGATGTTGTTACTTGTTATGGTTTCTTATTTTCCTGGGGTACTCCACAGTTTTCATGGGGGGATATTCTTAATTTTCTTTCCCTCTCCACTATTGTGCTTTTGGTAATTTTGTCCACTATTATAATATGTTTCACCTTGAGTTTAGGCAAATGAGTTATGAGACAATTTTAAATGCCCCCTTGTCTTACTTTAAAAGAGTGCATGCTCTATTAAACTTCACTAATTATATTTTTATTGGCATCTTTGGAGGCTTCAACTGTTGCTTTTTTAAAGTGATCTATGGGTGGCTTATTTTTGAATTCGGTTTCATTTGCATGGTTGGTCGTTGTGGGCCTTGTGATCGTGAAACCTGAGGTTGAATTAGGACATGCTTTTTGCGGATTTTTCTTAGCCTAGTCACTAATTTTTAGTTTTTACAACAGAGAGTATTATCGTTTGTTGGTGGGAGCCAATGTTTTATTACTTCCCTGTTTCTCGGTTTGCGCCTTATAGAGGGTTGTTTTATATATATCATGGATCTTTTGGGGAGAGATTTTCAATGTATTTTGCTCTTTTGGGATGGTTGTTAGAGATTGTTATGTTTCTTCACTCTCCTTTTTGGAGTGGCTGGGTTGTTATTGCAGTTAGCTGGTTTCTCCAAACTATCTGTTTATTTGGAATGCTCTAATTACATTAATAAGTGCATCACCGTTTCTTATTGCTGACCCCTTTCCCTTAACTATTTTTGGGAGATTTACTTAATATTTGATATTTTATTACTACTTTTATGTTTTGGAATGTATAGTGGTCATTTATAGGGTCAACTTTTTGGCTTCTGTGGCGATTAGTGACTACGACCATTTCTCAGCTTATTACTTCTCCACGTTTCGTGCCAGAAGAGGATGTCACTACGACTGGGAAATATGTGCGTCTCTGGATACCTTCGGGGGGATGTTTCATTGCTATATCGATTTTCAAGCTCGATCGGGCGGCTCTAATTCCTTTTACTATTCTCTATGCCTACTTAGTTTTAGTACTTTTGGTGTACATGACATTCTGGTGGTATAATATTTTTTCAGTATACTTTTTAGGGTTACATGTATTTTCTGGGTTTCCGCTACCTTTGTTTTCTTTTATTCTTTTTTGTGTGGAGTTGTATTGTGGAAAATGGAGCCCCTAGGATCTTCATGTATTTTCTTTTGTGTTTAGTTGGGGATCCTTTTCTTTCCCTATTTTGTAACTCATTTTTATTTAATGCATAGGGAGCCATGAGTTGCTCTCTTATATATATATATATATATATAGGAAAATTGTTGATGGTAGTATATCTATTTGGAACGATGACTGGGGTCTCTCTACTTTTTCTACTTTGCCAGCTTATGATCATGATGTCAATCTACTGGTCTCAAATTGTTGGATTAATGGTGAATAAAACATTGATATGTTGAATTCCTTAGCTGGCAAAATTGCTCCTGCCATTGCTAAAATATCCTGTTAAACCGCACGATAAAGCTCTTCCTTTATGGAAGAACCATACGAGCTCATCTGTCACAAAATGGCTTTACTCAAATCTCCACTCTTGTACTCCATGGAAATGACATTTTTTTATATAGCATAAACTTATTTCTCCATCTATATCATTTTTCCTTTGAAGATTATTTCATAAGTTGCTTCCTCTTGATGATATTCTCAAGTTGAAAGGGCTGAAAATTGCCTCTTACTGTTATATTGGTAAAAAAGGTGTTGAATCTCTGAATCACCTGTTTTTTTAATGTAATTTTGCTGAAGAAGTTTGGCATCGTATTGGGTGCTTTTTTGGGATATACTGGCCTACAAATCTGAATTTTAAATCAGCTATTGAGTTTTAGAAGGGTTTGGAACCCTCTTTTAACTAGTATTTTCTGTTTTCCTACTATTATTTTATGGTTCATTTGGATGGAAAGAAACAATTATTAATATGACGCTGCTGGTCACACCCCCTCTACCATTTTTATTTTAGTGGTTTCTAATTTCAAAAAGGCATGGAAGTCCTTCTCTAGACATGATGTTACTCTTATTGTGGCTAAGGGTAGGAAACCCATTTTCATTAAATGGGTGCCCCCCCAATGGTTTATTTAAGATTAATGTCAATGAGTGTTTTTCCAATGCCTATACAGGCATGGGTGGGATAACAAGAGATGTTTATGGAAGATGTATTGTTTACTTTCCGTCACCTTGTATTGATAACTCCTCACTTGAGGTTGAGACTTCTGCTCTGCTTGCTGCTCTTCATATGGTTACCTCTTTACATTTAAATGGCATAGTGTTGGAAACTGATTCTAAAATCCTATTTAATATACTTTTGGCCATAATTAAACCTACATGGTATATCACTGCTTACTGAATAGAATCGAATTCATCATTAAAATTCAGCATTTTAATATTTCATTTACTTTTACTTATAGAGAAGGGAATCAGTCTGTGGATTGGTTGGCCAAATGGAGGGTGCAAAATGCTATTGCTGGAAACACTCCTCCATCCACTTGCATAAACCCATTAGAAATGATCTGGAGGCCCCATTTTTTCATTTTTGAGGTGCTCCTCCTTCATTTGGGTTTCTTTTTTTATACAGATCTGGCTTTGGTTCTTTTGGAAAGCAACTTTCTGCATCTCTTGACGATGGTTCTAAATTCTCACTTAGGCCTACAATTCTAGGGTTTTACGCAAAAAGGCTATTTGGTTTCACTTACTAAAAATTGGGAGAAGGGTGATTGGTTTTGGATTTATATGGTCCTAACCTATTGTTTTCAATCTGGAAAGTTTTCTTCCAGTTATTATCTTTACTTTGGGAGTTGTTTCTCTCAGTGTTGGGCCACAATGAAGGGCTTTGCAGGATTTCTATGTTGAATTTCTCTTGGAAATCTGTTTATGGGCTTTGCTGGATTTATATGCTGGATTTGGGCTTTTAGGCATACTCTTGGCCATCTGTTTAGGATTAATAACATAAAGCATGTGCTTTATATTGACTGTATTGAGTTTGGATTAATTGGTGTATGCAGCACCGATGATGGTTGGTTTTTTTGGGCTCACGGACAGAATTGTTCTATTGTCAAGGAAATTTTTAATAGTTCCACTAGCACGAGTATGAGTTTGAATCTGGTTTTTGAATTAAAGGCCATATGTTTGAAACAATTGTTTGCTCTATTGGAAGTTTTTGTGGCAACTATCTCTCATATGCTGTTGTGGTGGCTCATTGCATCACATAATACATCTTATTGTTATGAGGCCAATGTTGTTGTTTTTCTGATTCCTTTTGATGGTTGGAGGCTTACAACTTTAACATTTATCACTGGCTTATTTTTTTCTACATGGATAACATGTGGCGAATCTATGTTCCTATTGATAAAGGAAGCACTGGGCTTTGTTTCTCTGATTCTTCGCTGGGGACTTTGATAATCTTGTACTTGACTTGCTTGAGGGTCTTTTCTTCATTGCATTGCTTGGTTGAATGGTCCTTACTGGAAGTTTGTAAGGAGGTTGAATTTGGGGAGGTTTTTCATGAAAAATTCTTTCGTTTAAAAAGATTCGATGAATTTATATTATCTTGGGATTACTCCTGGCCTGGAATACGGCTTGGCAATGGCAATATTTATTGGCTAGTGCATTGTATGAAAAGTAGTTTGGATTTCAATTTAGATTTGGTTATTTGGTTTGATGCCAGAAATCCTAGCTTCATTGGATTTCATATATATGTTTCTTCTCGGCCTTTAGGGGTGCTTGCTAGTAGCAGTTTGCACATGGTATATTGATGAATTTTTCTCTGATTTTGTTTTTATTTACCTGGGACAGTAGTAAGGGCAAGATTGTTATTAGTGTTGCGGCTCCATTTATTTTAATTGATCCCTTTAGCTGTTGTCATGGGGTTACTGTCAATATTAGTTTTAATAGCCTTTTATATCTTTTACACTGGTAGATGAAGGACCCGCATTTTTGGATCAATATGTTGTTCATTGTTTTGTATTTAGTTAGTTGGACTCTTATATTTGTGGCTTTATGGTCATATAACCCTTGCCACTTCCTTTATTGTGCATATCTATTAATTTTGGTAGGGAGTTACCTTGCCGCTTTTTGGAGAGTTGGTGCGCACATGCTTATTGACCAAACTGCATATTTACATTTTTATGGATGTTGGATGTTAAGATGCTGTTCACAGAGCTTGGAGTATACTGTCTTGTACAATGCTTCTTGCTTATGTATCAAAGTGGATTGAAGTGGATTGTTGAGGAAAACACTGAAATAAAATAAAATACCTTTATTTTATTTCAAAATTACTGAAATAAATTAAAGGTGTTTCGTCAACAAAACACCTATATTTTAGATATATATATTAATTGTAGTCGACTATGTAACAAAGTAGATTGAAGCAATCATTTCACCTCGATGTGATGCTAGGAGTATTTAAAAATTTTTAATCAAAAAGATTTTTACAAGATATAGAATGCCGAGAGTAATCCTTACTGATGGAGGACCTCACTTTCGGAAAAAATGAATTGACAATTTGGTGTAAAAAAAGATAATATTATACATAGGATTGCAACTGCTTATCATCCAAAAACTAGTGGTATAGCATAAGTATCTGATTGTGAAATCAAAAGAATTTTGGAAAAAAAACTATAAATCCTAATAAAATGGATTGGTATGGTAGATTAGATACGACATTATGGGCTTATAGGACAGCTTATAAGACGCTTATGCGCGGAAACTTGGGATTAAATTAATAATAAATATGCAATGTAACCCAAAAGATAATGTAACTTTAATGAAAATAATTTTTCTTTAAAACCTCTTTTAAACTCCCAATTCCCTTCTACATATAACACAAGTATACGTATCATTCAAGTAATACAGGACTCTAATGGAGTCCTAGATATCAATCCTATAGGGAAGTTGGAAATATATATAAGCTAGCTATTAATATTCTATTCTTAAATTAAAATAAAAATAAAAACAAAGTAAAGTACGAAGTTTAAAGTTAAACTACTCAAGCGAAATGCTACTAAATATGCAGATGTAAAACTACAATAGTTAAGATAAACTCGATGTTAAACTTTAAAAAGTAAACTTGCTGAAATAAAATAAAGGTGTTTTGTTGATGAAAAGTTCAAGTATGAGAAAACACCCTTCCCCTTTAGAATTAAAATATGGCTTGTGAAGAAATTTAAATCATTTGAAAAAATATATTTAGAAATTGTTTTGTGCCAAATAGGAGCAATCTTATTATCTACCATCTTCCGAGCGCTTTAAAGAACGTTGACTAATCCAGAGTTTGGTCCCTACTTCCACGGTTAGGCTGGGAGGATACTAGCTATCACTTCAGAGCTCCCACTACTCCCTCACCAGAGGGCTAACATGATCACATTAGTTTCTTATCAACTAATCTAAATTGGGGATTCTAATATATCACCTTAAAATCTTCCAATTCTACATCCAACGAAGTATATTTTCCTTTTTATTTGCACCCAATCCCTTGGATGACATACTCTCCCATGAAATCAATTGTGATTCTCCTTTTGTTATAAAAATCATATCCCCTCTTTAGAACATATGTTTCTCAACACATTTGAACAATTTCATTGGTCAGATGGAATATTAAATGAAGATCGGAGTTCAAGTCATCACAAATTATCGACATTTAAAATCGTTGAATACAAAATCAATTCCTCACAAAACCATTTCTTCAAAGTAGGGAGAAGGTAAGGAATACTACTCAGAATTCAGGAGAATGGTACAATAAAACATGGACATCATATATAAAAACAAGTTTGCAAATAAAAGAAATGAAAAATACAACTTATCTCACAATCCTTCCCAAACAAATCCTTGGAAGTTATCTCCAAGTCTTTCTCTCTTTACAAGCACTCTCAATTCTCTCTTAGAAGTGCAATGAAGAAGAAATATCTCACCTTCCCTCTCCTCTTACAACCCTAGAAGAAATCCTCTAGCCCTGACTTTCTCTCTCTATCTCTCCCACATGGTTCTCACGCCACCTATCTTTTTTTCCCCCCTTTGAAGTTCTTCTCCAACTTGATTTCATTTTGTGCTGCCTCATCTAAAAAGAACTTCAAATTCCCTTCAAATTCAAAAGTCAAACTTTTGAATTCAAAAGATGCGCCTCTTTGATTCAAGAGTTGAATCCCTTCAAATTAGAACATTCTAAAGCGTCTAGATGCATTGAATCACTCCATGGGGTGCTTAGAACAGGTGTCCCTTTAAAAATTTGCAAAAAATTTGTCTCGAACCACCATAATTTGAAAAAGTCACATCTGGCGCATCATGCATCGATCTGCCACATCATGCGCTAACGCTCTAAATTTTAGGGTATCATGCGCTAGTTTGGCGCATCATGCGTCATGCCCCAAAATTGGTTATTTTTGCTCTAAATGTCGAAATATGGTATACCTGCAACAAAAATACAAAAATATCTTTCTTTAAATTGCAATATCACCAAAAAGTGGCTCAAAAAGGGTACTTAAAATAGTATATTATTTTTGTGTAGCAAAATCCCCCAACTTAAATGTTACTTGTCCTCAAGCGACACTTTTATTACATAAAAGCATATGACTTTAGGATAAAGATTAACTTATCACTTCTATACTTTAGTTAAATAAATAGATTAGCAAAAATTAAAAAAAAACCTACTTAGGTTCAAACTCCAAGTCTAGGAATATCTAGTAATCAAATTTAAGATTTCTGAATCTCTACTCATTTCAAGAAGAATTGTAATTTTTCACGCTAAGAACATTTAGAACATTCATATGAAAAATAACTTCACAAAAAATTTACTAAGAGTGCTACTAATACTTTAATACAAGTTTAGAAACTGTAATAAAGCTCCGTCCTTAAGTTAATTCAAGTGAATCCAATTTTTTATTAGGCATCTCCTCAAGCTTCTCCTCACACATTTTTTTCTTTTCCTTTTCTTTTTCTTTTCTTTTTCTTTTAGGATATTTTTAATCCCATTTTTTTCTTTTTCCTTTTTCAGGTGAGGATTACTATATCTAGATATCTTGATTATGATTTTTCAGGTGAGGATTACTATATATGGTCATACTAGTTTATGATTTCTTATAAAGCCTCATTCCTTTCTTCTTACATGAAACTCTAAAATTCCTAACACTTTAACAAATATAATTTTCTTTACTTAAAAATAGAAAAACATAGTCTTATCCTATCATACCAAATATCTTTAACTTTAGAATTGACCTTTATTATTAAAAACATTCTATCTAAATTTAATATAATATTTATAAACATAAGTGTAGTTATTTAAAGTTAAATTTTGATATCCCAGGCCATGTTAAAATACTTTTAAGAAAATTATATAGTTACTTAAGGACAAATAAAATTTAGTTTTTGCATTTCAAAAGAAATTTTTCTTTTCCCCCAAACTTAAATGTTTAAATGATTTTAAAAATATTTTAGTAAGAAATTTATTTGATGAAAGAAAACAGTAAATACATAAAAATAAAAACTAACCTATAGAGGATTTCTGTACATGAAATTGGTTTTGTATACTACAGGTACTAACTATAAAACTACATATAGGCTTTAAAGCATTAAACAAAATATAATATATTCTAAAGAATTGCTGAAAATTAAAATAGAAATACTAAAACCAAAAAACAAAAACTGAAAATACTACACATTCAACATGCTCAAACTGAAAATACTAAAACAAAAATTGAATAAGTAAAATTCTACTATTAGTATTACAAATTATAGGTCCACAACACAACATAAAAATCTTAAATCCAACACGTCTCAGATAAAAGTGAAATAAAGTACAAACAAATATATATAAACAACACATAATATCAAATTAAACTTAAATGAAACTATCAGTTCTCATCTTCTTCTTCACCATCATCATCATCTTCTTTTTCTTCTTCTCTTGCCTTTTCATCTTCATCATGAATGGGAGCATAGGGAAGCAAGCAGGAAAATTCACATTAGGTTCACCCATGGTGTGTCTAACCAAAGAATTTTGCAATTCTATATCATGGTGAACTCTCCTCTATTCATATTCATCATTATATGCTTTCCTTTCTTCTATCTATCCCAACTGAGTTTCTATATTAATAATTTCATATTGTTGAATCATGAGCTGGTCCATAATACCTTCCAACCATGCAAAACTAGAGTAGATGCCTCTGCAGCAAATGTAGAAGGCCTATCCCTTCTTCCACTTCTAGACTCAACAAATGATTCTACTTTTTGAAACATGTGCCTCCCAATCAGATTTTGAGCCTGTAGTCTCTCTTCATTTCTATGGAATTCAACTCCTGATTGATCACATAGATTGACAATCAAGGCAGGATATCCTAAGCCTCCAGCAGTAGCACTACCAACAATACTCCAAACATGATGAACTATAAGCGTACAAACATCTATTGTCTTCATGTTCTGAATGAAATAGTTCAACACAGCTCTATCCTTTGTAATATCAGCAAGATGATTTGTAGGTAAAAGTATGGCAGAGTTGAAGTGATGTCATACTTTGGACTGAATCGTCAACGTGGAAGTGGGGAAGTTAACTATTTTGTTATTCCTTATCTTTCGCTCCCCTCTTCCATCAGTCATAACGGAAATGACTTCTTCCAGTGATGAATTGGTGATAAAAAAAGTGGCATATTCATGATGGAAGATATTCCTCAGCCCATATAACACATTAATCCTTTCGAAGGTAAACTCAACTTGCATACCTCTCACCAGAATATGATCTTCCGTACCTTAGGTTGGCATAGAACTCTTGAAGCATTGAGACGATCGCTACAGCAGTGAAGTAGTAGAATTGCTCCCAATTTCTGGTGAGAATTAACCTTTCAACCTCTTCTCCTGGGTTAGCAAACGCTCTTTCTTGGATCAATCTTCAGGTCTCAATTTGTGTATTGTAATAATGTTGATAGATCCATCTTAGATTCTAAGAAAATCTAAATTAAATTCCAAATAAATTAATAAATCGCAAATCCAACTCCCTAAGGAGGATTATTTGGCAATAAACTTTTCACCATTAGTTTACTTGAATCATTTTCATGAAAAATCCCTTTTTTCGGATCTCCCAAAATCCTTGGTAAAAATAAAAATTCTCTAAGTTAAAGTGAAGCTCTTACCAAGAGAATATAAAATCTATGATTTTTCGCCTCCAAATCCTTCTCTTTTGTGCGCAATGTGATGCCCTAAATAAAAAGTTGGATGTGGAAGACGACCAAGCGGCAAAAATGGAGGTTTTCGAGCATTTTTGTAGATTTTTTTAGCCAATTTGGTGTGTTTGGACCTTTTTCGCATCATGCGCCAATGCTTAGTAAGTTGGCGCATCATGCGCCGATCTGGCACATCATGCGCAATAACATATTTTTGCCATATCTCAGTTTCTATGGAAATCTGCTCCTTACCGCTTTACGTCAACCTCTATTTGACTCAAATAAACCTTTCTAAGAATAATTAACATCAAAATAACTCTAAATTTTCACAAACAACACAAAACTCATATTTATAAATGAAATTCACGTTATTACAAACTAAGATTTTTCAAGCCAACACATAATAAATTCAGTGTTCTAAAGCAAACCAACATCCTAACACTAAAATCTAAACATCAAACTTCAAAGTAATAAGCATAGCTAGTGCAATAATAGAAAGTAAAGGTAATCCAACTTAGCAAACTAAACCAAACAATACTAGACAAAAAGTTCTGTGCTTAACTTAACTTCAAACATTTTTTTAACTCTCGTCCTCCTGGACATTTCCATAGACTTGTAGTGCAAATATAGATTTTAGAAGGGCCTAAATGAAAATTCATCAGTTGAATTTTCCTCCTCAATCCATGCATTCTTCTTGAACATACGTACCAGACCATCTTCATCCATGTTGCCTCTTGTAGGGGTAAAATTTACATAGTTGCAGACAAGCACGTTCTCGATTATAAACATTTTGTTGATTCTCGAAGGAGTGAACTGCACAAACCTACCTTATACGTAGATCATTCATTGGTAGATTCCATGAAGATTTGCATAAAATTCTTTCACCACGAGGATGACTATAGTATCAGTAGTGTAGCAAAGCACTTCCCAAAGCCTCTGTGCAATAACTTCTTTGACTCGAGTATTTGGCGTGTTGAATCCTCAATTCAAAAATCCCCTCTCTTTGATAAGCCTTTTCTTCATTATAATTCTATTATTAAAATTTGTGCGTCAAAAATGATGAATATTATTCGATTAAAAATTCCAAATCTAGCGGAGTTTTGAGAGTATGAAGCCATATGAATTGAAAAATGGTGACTCTTCCCACGTTTCCCTCCCTAAAATATATCTTAGAGTCAGTTTTTAGGAGTTACTTGAAGGTGTCCCTGCCAAAAACCACCATTTAAAACGATTTAAGTTATTTTCATCTCTATAGCACAGCATGCACCAGCTCTCTAGAATTCGGTGCATCATGCGCCAATCTGCGAATCATGCACCAGTTCTAAAATTTTGGGTGTTTCAATAATGATCAAATAAATTCTCAGTCTTTTCATAACATTAGGCAAACAAATATGTTTCTAAACATTTTTCTCAAAAACACACATTACGTAAAGACATAAACATACACATACATATAAGATTTTAAACAAAAACTCAAAAACCAAAGTAAACAACGATACATATGGGTTACCGCCCAAAAAGTGCTTGGTTTAATGTCATCAGCCCGACATTCCCAGTCTCATTCTGGGTGATCCAACATGATAGTCTCTTTAGCATTTGGTCTTCGACCATCAAAATAAGGTTTCAATTTTTGCCCATTCACTTTAAAAATTCTTCCAATTTTGAGATCGTCAATATTAGCTGCTCCACAGGGATAGACTTTTATAAATTTGAATGTCCCTTTCCACCTAAACTACAATTTTCCAGGAAATAATTTCAATCTCATGCTATATAATAAAACTTCCAGTCCAAGTTCAAATTCTCTTATTACTATCTTCTGATCATGCCATTGTTTCATTTTTTTCCTTATAAATCATCACATTATCGTAAGATTCAATCCTAATTTCTTCAAGCTCATTCAATTGCAATAATCTTTTCTCATCAGCTTCTTTTAAATTGAATTTAAATTCTTTTATCGCTTAGTAAGCTTTATGTTCCAATTTAAGTAGCAAGTGACAAGTCTTCCCAAAAATTAATCTATATGGGGACATTCCTATAGGTGTCTTATAAGCTGTCTTGTATGCCCATAATGCAATATCTAACCTAAAAGACCAATCCATTTTGTTAGGATTAATACTCCTCTCCGAAATTCTCTTAATTTCCCGATTAGATACTTTCGCTAAACCACTAGTCTGGAGATGATAATCAGTTGCAATTTTATGTATTATATTATATTTTTCCACCAATCTTGCAATTGTTGCATTTCTAAAATGAGATCCTCCATCAGTAATGATTACTCTCGGCATTCCATATCTTGTAAAAATAGTTTTAATTAAAAATTTTAAAACACTTCGAGCATCCCATCTATGTAAAGCGATTGCTTCTATCCATTTTGAAACATAATCCACCGCAATCAATATATATAAATTTCCAAATGAAGGCAAGAATGGTCCCATAAATCTAATCCCCATGCATCAAAAATTTAAATTTCCAAATTAAAATTTAGAGGCGTTTCAATTCTTCTAGAAATATTGCCTACTCTCTAACACCGATCACACACACACACACACACACACACATATATATATATATA
>JXCR01145087.1:178585-201009 GCA_002079205.1 Phalaenopsis hybrid cultivar | reverse complement strand
CAATCACATATATATATATATATATATATATATTAACATCTCTAAATAGATTAGGCCATTAAAATCTAGATTGCAGAGTTTTTCAAGCAATTTTATCATTCCCAAAATGTCTTCCAAATTCAGAATCATCACATTTTTGCATAATCTCCTGAATTTTTTTATAAGGCAAGCATCATCTTATAACTAAATCTTTACATTATTTATACAAATGACGATCATCCAAAAAATAAGCTTTTGCAACATAAATGAATCTCTCTTCCTATTGTTTTGTTAGTCCATATGGTAAAATACCACTAACAATATAATTCACAATATCAGCATAGCAAGGTATTTCTCATCCTTTTATAGCATAAAGTTGTTAATCAGTTAAAGTATCTTTAATCACTTTCTCCAGATCAAGTTTTTCTTCTTGTTCTAACCTCGATTAATAATTAACTATTTGATTATCAGTCCCTTTCCTATCGACTAATACAAAATCAAGCTCTTGCATCAGAAGTATCCATCTAATTAATCTTAGTTTTGCTTCCTTTTTTTGCATCAAATATTTAATAGCAGAATGGTCAGTAGGCACAACACATTTAGTTCACATTAAATATGATCTAAACTTATCAAAAGCATACACAATGGCTAATAACTCTCTTTCAGTGGTGATATAGTTAATTTGAGCATCATTAAGAGTCTACCTATCATAATATATGACCTTGAAAATCTTATCATATTTCTGCCCTAAAACAGCTCCTATTGCATAATCACTAGCATCACACATTAATTCAAAAGGTTTCTCCCAGTTTGGTGAAATAATTATAGGAGTAGTGATCAATTTTTCCTTTAAAGTTTCAAAGGCTCTAAGGCAACCTTGGTTAAAGTTAAACTTTGCATCTTTTTCTAATAGTTACTATAATGGCTTAGTAATTTTTGAAAAATCATTGATATATTGCTTGTAGAGTCCATCATGTCCTAAAAAGCTCCTAACTTCTTTTACAGTAATAGATGGAGGTAGGTTAGATATAACCTAATTTTTTGCAGGATCTACTTCCATGCCACTTTTTGAAATTTTATGTCAAAGATCAATTCCTCCAGCAACCATAAACTGACATTTCTTTCAGTTCAAAACGAGATTAGCCTTTTCACAACATTTGAGAACTTTCTCTAATTGATTTAGACATATTTCAAAGGAAGTTCCGAATACAAAAAAATTTTCCATAGAAACTTCAATCGCTTTTTCAATCAAATCACTGAAAGTTGACATCATACATCTTTGAAATGTTTTAGGTGTGTTACAAAATCCAAAATGAGTTCATTGAAAAGCAAAAGTTCCATAAGGACAAGTAAATTTTGTTTTTGCTTGATCCTCAAGGGAATAAGTATTTGGTGATAATCGATATATCCATCTATAAAATAAACATATTTGTGCCCAATCAATCTATCCAACATCTGGTCCAAAAAGGGTAAAGGAAAATGATCCTTCTGGGTGGCAGAATTTAATTTTCTATAATCTATGCAGATTCATCATCGAGTGACTTATCTTTTTAATATTAATTCACTATGTTCATTTGTCATTATAGTTACACCTCCTTTCTTTGGAGCATAGTGAATGGGACTCACCCAAGCACTGTCTAAAATAAGATATATTATTTTCACATCTAACCATTTTATAATTTCTTTCTTAGCCACTTCTTTGATCATAGGATTCAATCTCTTTTGAGGATCAGTTCTTTGTTTATGTTGACCTTCCAATAAAATTCTATGCATACAGATTGAAGGACTGATTCTTATAATATCAGCTAATGTCCATCCAAAGGCTTTCTTATATCTTTTCAAAGTTTCTAACAATTTTTATTCCTGTGCATCAATTAGTTTTGAGGATACTACAATAGTTAGTGTAAATGAATCTCCTAAGAATGCATACTTCAAATGTGTAGGAAGTGTTTTCAATTCTAGTTCAGGGGGTTTCTTAATAGATGAAATCAACTTTTTGTCATTTTCTGTAGGATCTAACATTTCAAACTTTTCCCGAACATATTTCAATTCTTCCATACTCACTTCCATAGACTCATCTTTGATTTTATCCTCATCTTGATATTCTACATATTCCTTTTCAAATTCACTTTCATATGTCCTTTTGAAATATTCATGGCTTAAATACTCATTAATATCCATTATGAAGCATTCGATCTCTTGTTCTTTTGCAGGACATCTCATCGATTTGCAATATTAAATGTAACCTCTTGATCACTAACTCTCATAGTTAGTTCTCCTTTCTACACATTTATCAAAGCTCTTCTAGTAGCTAGAAATGGTCTTTCTAAAATTATAGGAATTTCTTTATCTTCTTCCATATCTAATATAATAATGTCTACAGGAAAAATAAATTTATCAACCTTTTCTAAAACATCTTTTATAACTTCTTTATGATAGGTAATCAAACGATCAGCTAACTAAAAAGTTTCAGTTATAGGTTAAATATCTCTTAAGCCACACCTTCTGCAAATTGATAACGGCATAAGATTAATATTGACTCATAAATCACATAAAGTTTTTCCATAAAATCATTTGCCAATAGCACAAAGAATTATAAAACTTCTAAGATTTTTAAGTTTTTTAGGAAGCTCTTCTAAATTATAGCTCTACACTCTTCACTAAGTGCAACTGTCTCATTATCTATAAACTTTCTTTTCTTATTGAATATATCCTTCATTAACTTCACATAGTTTGGCATTTGATCCAAAGCTTCAACAAATGGAATGTTTATCGTCAATTTCCTCAAAATTTCAAAAAATTTCAAAAATTGATTATCTCTATACTTATGCTTCATACTTTAAGGAAATGGACGTGGTGGTCTTTCTATAGTAATTTTCATTGGTTTAATAGGACTTTCTGACTCACAATGAATATCTTCACCAGAATTTTCATTTTCCACCTCATCTTTTTCTATTTGAACTTCTTGTTGAACTCTTTCTTCTAATTATTTTCCACTTCTCAGTTGAATAACTTTAATTTGCTCCTTGTTCTGATCTTTAGAGTTTACTTTAATATTACTAGGCAATGTTCCTGAAGGTCTATTGCTATGTTCAGTAGCAATACATCCCAGTTGATTTTCCATGTTTCTAATTGCAGCTCCTTGACTCTGTATTTGACTTCTCATTTACAATATCAATTCTTCCATTGATAACTTTTTCTCCTTTCTTCAACATTACTAAGCTTTCTACTCTTGATTTTCTTGATTGTTGGAGCTTTCCACTAGGTTCGCAGCATTGTTTACCCATTCTGGATTTGCAGCATTCGAGTTATTGTTACTCCAAGTAAGGTTTTAATGGTTCTTCCAAGCAAGATTATAACAGTTGGCATAATGATTATTAGAATGATTCTTTATTACATTTAAAGTCTCATAAGAGGATTGAGATTCTATTATTTATCCAAATGAGTTCTCCTCAAGCACAGGTGTTGTTTGAGAATAATTCATTCCATATTGATCTATCTCTTTGATATAACGACTATTTGAGCAACTAATATAGATTTTACATCAGAATCATGAATACTGGCTACTCTTTTTAAATTTACCCATTCTGAGGGCCATTAAAATTTATTAGTAGCCATGTCTTCAATTAATGAATATGCTTCATCGAATGGCTTTGACATTATTGATCCACTAGCAGCAGCATTAATTATCGATCTAAGAAATCCAACCAATCCATTATAAAAAGTTAGAATTATTAACTAATCTGGCAATGCATATTGTGGACACTTCCTAAGGAGACCTTTAAATCTTCCCTAAGATTCATAAATTGATTGCCCTTCAAATTGACAAAATAATGTAATATCATTTCTAAGCTTAGAAGTTTTTGAAGGTGGGAAATATTTATATAAATATTTTTGTGATAAATCTCCCGAAGTTTTGATAGATCCGGGTACTAATGAGTTTAACCACATCTTAGCTTTATCCCTCAGTGGAAAAGATAAAATTCTAAGTCTGACAACATCATTCGACACTCCATCATATTTAAATGTAGCACACAATTCTAGATAACTAACAAGGTGTAAATTGGAATCTTCAGTTGGTGTTCCCCCAAACTGATTGTTTTGCACTATTTGAATAATAGCAGGTTTAAGTTCAAATGAATTGGCAGCTACAGCAGGGCATACTCAAATGAATTTTATCTATTGTAGGATTGGCATAATCCCTTAAAGGTCTTTGATGGTGTTCATTTTCATTTCCATCATTACTTTAGTTGCAAGCCATTTTGCTGGAATGATTTTTCTCTTTTTATTGTTTTTGAATTTTCCTAACAGTTCTTTCTAATTCAAAATTGTAAGGTACTAAGTTTTCAGATCTTATACTATGCATAAATAAAATAAAATAAGTAATTAAAAATAAGCAACACACTTGAACAAGAAAATGTTCAAACTAAACTACAAATACTCTACTCTTTTTTTTATATTTTAAAAATAAAATAAAATAGCTAATACTTTCAGTTACTTCCCCGAATGCGGCGCCAAAAACTTGATGCACAAAAACTTGAGATTAAATTCATAATAAATATGCAATGTAACCCAAACAATAATGTAACTTTAATGAAAATAATTTATATCTAAAACCTCTTTTACACTACTAATTCCCTTCTGCATATAATGCAAGTATACGTATCTTTCAAGTAATACGGGGCTCTAATGGAGTCCTAGATATCGACCCTACAAGGAAGCTAGAAATATATATAAGCTAGCAATTAATATTCTACTCTTAAATTAAAATAAAAATTAAAATAAAGTAAAGTACAAAGTTTGAAGTTAAACTACTCAAGTGAAATGCTACTAAATATGCAGATGCAAAACTACAACAATGAAGTTAAACTAGATGCTAAATGTTCAAAAGTAAAATTGCTGAAATAAAACAAAGTTTTTTTGTTGACAAAAAGTTAAAGTATGAGAAAACACCCTTCCCCTTTACAATGAAAATATGTCTTGTGAAGAAATTGAAATCTTTTGAAAAATATATTTACAAATTATTTTGTGCCAAATAGGAGCAATGCTATTCTCTACCCTCTTCTGACCACTATAACGAACATTGACTAAAATAGAGTTTGGTCCCTAATTTCATGATTAGGTTGGGAGGATACTGACTATCACACCAGAGCTCTCACTACTCCATCACATGAGGGCTAACATGCTCGCATTAGTTTCCAATCAACTGAACCAAATTGGGTATTCTAATCTATCACGTTAAAATCTTTCAATTCTACATCCAACAAAGTATATTTCCCTATTTTTTTGCATCCAATCTCATGGATGACATACTCTCCCATGAAATCAAATTTGATTCTCCCTTTGTTGTAGAAATCATATCCCCTTTTTAGAACATATATTTTTCAAAACATTTTAACAATTTAATTGGCCAAATCAAAAAGTAAATGAAGATCGGAGTTCAAATCATCACAAATTATTGACATTTAAAACTATAAAAAAAAAATCAATTCTTCACAAAACCATTTCTTCAAAGTAGGGAGAAGGATAAACAAGACTACTTAAAATTCATGAGAAGGATACGATAAAACACAAACTTCATATATAAAAATAAGTTTACAAACAAAAGAAATAAAAATACAACTCATCTAAAAATCCTTCCCAAGCAAATCTCTAGAAGTTCTCTCGAAAGCTTTCCTCTCTTTACAAGCACTCTCAATTCTCTCTTAGAAGTGTAATGAAGAAGAAATCTCTCACCTCACAAGCACTCTCAATTCTCTCTTAGAAGTGTAATGAAGAAGAAATCTCTCACCTTCCCTCTCTTCTTACAACAATAGAAGACATCTCCAAGCCCTTGAATTTCTCTCTCTATCTCTCCTTCTTGGTTCTCACGCCACCTATCTTTTTTTGGCCCCCTTTGAAGTTCTTCTCAAACTTGATTTTATTTTGGGCTGCCTCCTCTGAGGAGAATTTCAATTTCCCTCCAAAATACAAAAGTTAAATCTTTGAATTCAAAAGATGTGGCTCTTTGATCCAAGAGTCAAATCCCTTCAAATTAGAACCTTCCAAAGTGTCTAGATACATTAAATCACTCCATGGGGTGTTTAAAATAAGTGTCCTTTTGAAAATTTTCACAAAATTTGTCTCTAACCGCCTTAATTTAAAAAATTTACTTCGAGCTCATCATCCGTTGGTCTGGTGCATCATGCACAACGCTCTAGATTTTGGCGCATCATGCTCTAGTTTGGCGCATCATGCACCAAACCCCAGAATTGGTTGTTTTTGCTTCAAATTTTGCTTCTTTTGTCATTTTTGCTCAAAATTCCAAAAAATAGTATACCTGCAACAAAAATACAAAAAACACCTTTCTTTAAAGTGTAATATAACCAAAAATAGGCATAAAATAGTACTTAAAATAGTATAATATTTTTGTGTATCAGACGCCCATAAGAATGTCCCCATACAAATTAATTTTTGGGAAGACTTGTCACCTACCAGTAGAGTTGAAGCATAAAGCTTATTGGGCTATTTAGGAATTTAATTTTAATTTAAAAGATGCTGGTGAGAAAAAAAATTATTTCAACTGAATGAGCTTGAAAAAATTAAGAATGAATCTTATGGTAATGTTAGGATATAGAAAGAGAAAATGAAAGAATGACATGATCAAAAGATATTTAAAACAGAATTTGAGCCTGAATAAGAATTTTTATTATACAATACAAGATTGAAATTAATTCCTAGAAAACTGAAGTCTAGGTGAACAGTGTCATTCGCAATTATAAAAGTTTATCCTTATTGAATTGTTAATATTAAAGATCCCAAGACTATAAAGATATTTAAAGTGAATGGGCACAAAATGAACCCATATTTGGATGATGAATGACCAATTTTTAAAGAGACTGTAATGTTGGGTCACTCGGAGTAAAGACTAATACTATTGAGGTGACGACATTAAACCAAGCACTTTATGGAAGGCAACCAACATNTATATATATATATATATATATATATATTCTTCACGAATTTTGTGTGCTTGAAACTTAAATATTTATAAAATACATTAAAACATCTTTATTTACCAAATTTTATGGAAGAATTGAGAGTTATTTTGATTTAAAATGAAACGGTGTAGAAATTTGAACTAGCGCCTCATTTTCCAAAGAGCTGGCGCCAAAAGCGTCGCGATTACCGGAGCAAATTTGGACAAATCTAAAGGCAGGTTTAAGCAAGTTTTGGCTGGTTTTCTTCCTAGTAACACCGAAAAACTGAATTTCAAAGTTACTTAAAAGTGGAAAACGAATGGAAAGTTAGCATTTTTTAAATCTTATGGCTTCCCACTCTAAAGAAATAGCTAGATATGAATTTTTAAAAGGACGTTTCACAGTTTCAATGCGCAGAAGTTATATGATCGAGTTCTTGTGAAGATGAGATTCATCAAGGAATGAGGATTTTTTAGTCGATGATTCAACACACCAAATACTTGAGTGGAGGAGATTATTGCACAGGAACGCTGGGAAGCACTTTGGCATACCACTACTGTGGTAGTAGTTTCTGTGGTGAAAGATTTTTATGCTAATCTTCATGAAATTAACCTAGGAGTCATTTATGTTTGAGGCAAGTGGGTACCATTCACTCCTTCAAGAATAAATGATTTGTTTATTATTGAAAATATAGTTATTTGTTACTATGCAAATTTTGTCCCTATGAGAGATAACATGAATGAACTCTATCGATTCCTTACTGATGAAGATGCAAATTGGGAGATAAAGAATAATGTACATGTAAGTTTTTATTCATCATTATTGAATCTTTCATTGAAAGTGTGGCATTTCTTTATTGCGTCAAAACTACTTCCTATCATGAAAATCAGTAAAGTGACTAAGGAAAGTGCTATTTTGAATTTTTGTATTCAAATCGTAAGACCTATTGATGTGGGTGTTTAATTGTAAAACCTATTTTGGGTTTGATTATCAACATATTGAATTAGGGTCTGGGACATCCATCTACCATGTTCCTACTGTTCAGCCAGTTACAAGTGCCTTATGAAAGTTGGGAAAAAGTGCTTCTCTCTTAGAAGCCTATAGACCCAAAGGTTTGTTGCAACTATATAAGAAATGAGGAGGAGAACGATGTGAATATTCTTATGGATCAATCATATCAAAATTCACCACTTATCCAACCCTCCTTTCCATATAGTTTGCATGATATTTTGAAAAGGATCAAAAAGTTGGAGAAAGAGGTACAAAGTATTATGAATTAAATTGAAAATATTTTCAATATATTTGATCATTTGGATTGGAGTATGAAAGAACAATTTGAACATATCAGACATATCTAAGAAGGTATGGTGTGTATGTGTAATAAAAATGCTTAGATTGAAGAATATTTTATGGAAGAATTTCCTTACCAATCTTTTGAGAACTTATACGTTCACTACAAATCCATGGGAAACAATCCAGAAAATGAAAGTGAAGAAGTGCTTGAACTCGTTTTAATACGGAATTTGTAATTATTATTGCTTATATGTGTTATGTGTTTATGTTGGATTTCATTTAGTTTTTTTGTTGAACTTTATCTATCATATGTTTAGTATTTAATATTTCATCTTTAGCATTAGTTTGTATGGATTGATTTAAACATTGAATTAGATGTGTTGGCTTGAAAAATGTTCGTTTGTAATGGTTTGAATTTTATATATAAATGTGAGTTTTGTGTTCTTTGTAACAATATGTGTTGGAAATATGTTTAATTTTGAGTATAAGTGTTTAATTAAGTTATATAGAGGTTGATGTGGTGCGGTATGTAGTAGATATTCATAGAAAATTGAAATCTGAATTTTTTTATGTTGGCACTAGAGTCGTCAGATTTTGCGCTAGAGGGGCCTGTTTCCAGAAAAACACCCAGATTTACTTAAGAAACAAAAAAACCTCTGTAAACTATTTTACTGCTTGGGTCGTCTCCTACCTCTGAACTAAGGCTGGAACTTAACCTATGGCTTACCTTTGGGTGGATTTGAGGAGATTTGAAGGTTAAAAATGTCTTGGATTCTATCTTCCCTTGGTAAGAGCTTCACTTTAACTTAAAAATTTTTTATTTTCACCATCGATTTTTCCTAAATTATGGAAATCAGAAAGTGTGAGTTTTTATTGAAGAAGTTTAAAGAGAACCCATGATGAAAAGTTTCTTACCAAATATTCCTACTTTTGGAGTTTTATTTATGATATTGTGAATTTATTTGAATTTTATGTAAATTTATTTAGAAATTTCTATGACTCAAATAGTGAAGAGAGGAAAGCCTTTGGGAAATTTTGATGCGAGGAAATTTGTAAATTTGAAGTCTCATCACAATTATAATACTATGATGTGAACCAGAAAAAAGATTCAGGAACATGCATTTTCAAATCCAGGAGGAGATATTGAAAGGTTGCTATTTGCTTGAAATTAGGAAACCTTTTGCTACTTTAAAGAAGTATTTATTGTCCCTATTATTTGAGAATTTTGTGCCAATTTTCGGATGACTACGGACGAGCACGTTTATGTTAAAGGTAAACATGTTGAATTTACTCGAGAAGGAATCAATGCACTTTATAGGCTATGAAATGAATTTCGGTGTGAGTATTCCGCATTTGTGATTTTTGAGTCATCACTTGGTGAAGTAATTGCCTATCTCACTTATGGGAGGGGAGAATAGAACATTAAGCATAATTAGAAAGTCAATTTCTCCACTTTCATGTTAAATGTTCAATCTAAGTTTAGCATTACTTTATCTATGTAAAATTGCTTCCAACTACTTACTTAAGTTAGGTAACTAAGGAAAAAATAGTACTGAATTTTTGCATTCAACAAATGAAAGCTATTGATATTATTGCTCTTATTGGACAGCTAGTGGTTTGGGTTATCCTGCCCTGATTTTCACATTATGTGAACAATCAAGGGTAGAAATTTATAAGAATGAAGATTTACTGGGTTTTATCTATTTTTATTTGTTGTTGTTTGTTTAACTTTGTTGTTGGTATGAATGGAACAATTAATGTGTTTTGATTGTGGAATAGTTGAACTTTTTTTTTCTAACTGTAAATTATAGATTTTATTTTTCAGCATTGCTAGTTGCTTTAATTTACTATTTATGTCTTTACTTTACCTTTTCCTAGCAAATCTTTTGATTTATTATGTTTCATTAAATGCTTTAAGGCTTGTACTTTTTAAATTTGTAGTTGCAATATGTTAGAGCCAAGTTTCATATTCAGAATCCTCTACAAGTTAGTTTTATTTTTATGCATTTACTACTTTCTTTCACCTACAAATTTTTGTACCACATGCTTTACTTATTATTTAAAGATTTAAGTTTGGGGGAAAGAAAATTTTCTTTAAAAGAAGTAAACTAAATTTTATTTTTCCTGAATTAACTATATTTTTAAAATTAATTTAACATGCCCTTTGATATCAGAGTATAAGTTTAAATAACTATATTTTTTGTTTATAAATATTATGGTAAATTTATGTAAAAAACTTTAATAACGAATGTTAATTCTAAAGTTAATATATTTAATATAAAAAAGTAAAACTATGTTTTTCTATTTAAAGAAAAGGAAATTGTAATTTTGAAGTATTAAGAATCTTAGAGTTTCATATAAGAGGAAAAGAATGAAACTTTATGAAAAACCTTTAAAGCTAATATGAATTTATAAAGTGAAGGAAGGTAAGAAGTTCTAACTTTAAGAAGAGGATAGTGAAGTTCAAAATTATTGAAGGTTATCCAAATATAGTAATTCTCACTTGCAAAAGAAAAGAAAAGAAGGATTGAAAATGATCATAAGAAAAGAAAATGAAAGAAAAAGAAAAATAATATATGTGAGGAAAAGCTTGAGGAGATACCTAATCAAAAAATTGCTTCACTTGAGTCAACTTGAAGAAAAAGGCTTTATTACGTTTTCTAAACTAGTATCTGAGTATTAGAATCCTTACTAATAAACTTTAATGAAATTTTTTTTCATATGGACATTCTAAGTATCTTTGATATGTTAAATTACAATTCTTCTTGAAATGAATGGAGATTCAGAAATCTTTGACTTGATTACTATGTATTCTTATACTTATAGTTTTAACCTAAGGTGTTAAAAGTTTTTCTAAAGTTATACTATTATATTTATTAAACTAAATTATATAGGTTTATAAGTTAATCTCTGTCATAAGTCATATTTTTATGTAGTAAAAGAGTCACTTGAGGACACATAACATTTAAGTTTGTGGGATTTTGATACACCAAAATAATGTGCAACATTATGTATTCATTTTATGTTTAAATTTTGTTATATTGCACTTTAAAGAAAGATTTTCATGTTTTGTTTTAGGTATGTCGATTTTAGGCATTTGGAGTAAAAAAGAGAAAATTTGGAGCTAAAATGGAGCTTTTCATCATCCTGGCACCAGAGGCGCCATAACTGGCGCTAGAGGTTCCATTACACAGAGAGCTGGTGCTAAAGGTAAGAGAAATTGGCACAAAAGGCTCCATTTTACATAGAAGGAGCGCCAAAAGTGCCAGAATTGATGTTAGAGGCTCTAGAATCCATAGAACGGTGCAGACTTCAGTAGGCTGACACCAGAGGCACCAGAACTGGCGCTAGAAGTGCTAGAGACAAATTAAGGTGGATTAAGGCAGTTAGTGACTATTTTTTAGTAGTTTTTTTAAGGCTCTAATTAAATCAAATGTTTCATGGAGTGATTCAATGCATATAGACACTTTAGAAAGGCTCTTGAATGAAGAGATATGTCCCTTGGATTAAGGGACTTGTCGCTTGATGTGAAGAGGTGTGCTTTATGAGAAAAAAGGAGGGAATTTTGAATTCATTTTGAAAGGAAGGTTGGCCCAGATATAAAAGAGATTGAAGTCTAGAAAATAAAATGGGGGCAAGAAGTTTGAAGAGAAGTGGGTGGCGTGAGAGAGAAGTTTTGGGAGAAGAGAGGATTTTCTTCTAAATTTGTAAGAGGAGAGCGAAGGTAAGAAATTTCTTCTTCATTACATTTCTAAGAGACAATTGAGTGTGATTGTAAAAAGAAAAAGTGCTTAAAGGGAACTTCAAAGGATTTACATGAGGAGTGTGAGATAAGTTGTGTTCTTCCTTTTCTTTATTCTATAAACTTATTTTTATATATAAAATCTATGGTTTTTCATATCCTTCTCATAAATTTTGAGTGGTCTTCTTTATCCTTCTCCTTTCAATGAGATATGATTTTATGAAGAATTAACTTTTTTATGTAAGGTTTTAATTTCAATAAATTATGAAGATTCGAATAATGATCTTCATTTACTTTTCAATCTAGCCAATTGAAATGTTATAATTTGTTTAGAAATATATGATCCAAAATGGCTATGATTTCTATAACAAGGTAAGAGTCACATTCAATTTCATGGGTGAGAATGTAATCCATGGGGTTGCGTGCAAATAAATAGGGAAATATACTGTGATGGGCGTAGAATTGGAGATTTTAAGTTGACAATAAAATCCTCAATTTAGTCATGTTGCTTGGAAACTAAAGTGAGATTGTTAGACCTCATGGGAGGGAGAAGTAAGAGCTTTGAAATGGCAGCCATTATCCTCTTATCCTAACCATGGATTTAGGGACCAAACTCAGGATTAGTTAATGTTCATTATGCACTCTCAGGGGGTAAGGAATAGGATTACTCCTATTTGGCAATATACAATTTTATATATATTTTAAATGATTTTAATTACCTCAAAATCCATAAACTCATTGTAAAGGGGAATGATGCTTTCTTAAATTTGAATTCTTTGATATAAAACTTTATTTAGTCTTTATAAGTTTACTTTTGAAGTTTAGAAAATAAATTAGTTAACCTTGTTCTTTTATCTGCATTTCATTTGACATACAGTAAATTTACTTTAGATTTTTTTTACATACTAAAGTTTTGTAGTTTGAATATTATTTTTTACATTATAACTATAAGAATTTCCAACTCCCTATGGGATCGATACTTTGGACTCCATAAGAGCCCTTTATTACTTGAATGATACATATACTTGCATTATTATTTTGGTTTGGCAGCTTAAAGGTTTTAGAAGATAAAATTATTTATTCTGACTTTTTTTTATTGGGATTGAACCACATATTTATTATTTGCACTACAGTGTGTGTATTGTAATATTGAAAGATATTTTTAACGCACTACAAAACCACACATCAGCTACAAAACAAAATGGGCATCCTTAAAAAAGCAAAAGTTCTATAAAAGCTTGTGAATGTTGTCTTATCTTGATCCTCAAGAACAATATATATATCTAATTATACCTTGAATATCCACCTAAAAAGCAAAATATGAATGGTCAGCTAGCTTATCCAACATCAGATCCAAGAAAGATAAAGGAAAGTGATCTTTCCTAATGGCAGAATTTAATTTCCTATAATCTATACAGGTACTCTAGTTTGTGACATGTTTGGTGGAAATTAATTCATTCTATTCATTTACAGACACTCGTCCTTTCCTAGGAACACAGTGAATAGGGCTACCCCAGACACTATCTGTTATATGATAAATAATATCTGCATCAAGCCATTTCTATATTTTCTTTTTAACTTTTTATTTCATAATTGGATTTAATCTCTTTTGAAGATATGCCTAGGGTTTATGATTATCTTCCAACAAAATCTTATGCATACATATAGAGAGACTAATCCCCTTTATATATATTATGCTCTATACAAGAGCATTCTTATAACTCCTCACAATATCCATGAATTTCTCCTCTTGCGAGTGAGACAAATCCGAGGGTACGTTAACTAACAATGTAGATAACTTTCCTAAGTAAGCATACTTTAGGCATTTGGGAAGCACCTTCATTTTAAGTTTAGGGGGTTCCTCAATATAAAGAATAAGATATTTACCATTTTTTGTTATATTTAGAATCACAAACCTCTATCAGTCGTCAGAATGTTGGGAAGGATGATATTTAATTTAATATAGGTATATACATTTGATTTTAACAAAATAGCATTTTAATTTTGAAAAGTAATGTTTTAATTTTGAAAATAAGAGATCGAACAGATCAGATATAGATAATAGTTTAAATAATTGAGCACAACACTACAAGAGACATACCAATCCCTAGGAATAGACATATCACTTATCTATGAGGCTCAATTAAATAAACTAGAAAATGTAAGACATTCGTTTTAGTCTGCGACCTTTATGTTGACTGATAAGTTCCTCTATCTAATAAGAAAAACTAGATAGGGTTTATTTTAGGCTGGGTTCCTAAAGTTCCCTATAAGGGGAAGCCCTTATAGTTAAATACATTTTAAATGCCCAAGGTCACGTAAGAAAACTCTCGATTTAGATCAGAAAGTATTATCTTCAAGAATTTTAAAGGGTAGGACTCTTCAAAGATTGGACAAAAGAGTGTTAAACAGAAAAGGCTTAAATTTGGAACA
This sequence comes from Phalaenopsis hybrid cultivar, assembly GCA_002079205.1. Lineage (NCBI taxonomy): Eukaryota > Viridiplantae > Streptophyta > Magnoliopsida > Asparagales > Orchidaceae > Phalaenopsis > Phalaenopsis hybrid cultivar. Next base: position 186,603 of record JXCR01145087.1, on the reverse strand, counting down.
TTATTATGAAATCTAAAGCATGAAAATTGAGGTTTGTCACAGATCCAGAGGAGAACCTAAGTGACTTCCCAAGCTATCCCAAGGTTTGGTTTCAATTTTGAAGAGAATATTATCAAAAGTTTTGTCTTGCCAAATACTATTATTTAGGGCTTACATTTACTTGACACAGCTATACAAATAGCCTAGGAGATAGGAGGGTTTAATTCGTGACGAATGAAAACCTCAGAGCCTAAGACGTGTTAGGGCTTAAATTGCACAACATGATTTTGCAAAGGCCTAAAGATGAGGTAAGGACTTATGTTGCACTAGGCAAACAACCTCAAAATCCAATTGTTTGTTATTTAACTCTAAGGAAGGATTTGTTTTCGTAGATTCACTTATTATTGTGAGATGCTGCCCTCAAAGTTAGCTCCAAGCTTCTCGTCGAAGTAGGAGTCCTAAAGTCTAAAGCTCAAAAGGTTTAAATGATGAGTTTGGTTGTTGTTCAAGTATTAAAAAAGGCAAGTTAAATTTGATTAGAGTGACACTAGTTAGGATGTCACGGTTCCCTTGTTCCATTACCACTATTTTCTTTTGGATTTAATTAGTTTAAACGAGTTGTTAAGCTCATTTAAACTGACGATATCTCATTATTGTGGGTTACCTCATCCATGGGACTCCCGTAAAATCAAAAGGACATGTTATCAAATCATTGTTTTGTTGTTTTTTTAAGTGTTGTTTAATTTTAAAAAAGGGAGGTTTTGCATGTAAAGCAAGTACAGGTAAGAAAATGTAATAAAATAAAAGGAAAGGAAATTGCATTACCAAAATGTAAATGCGTGTTATTTTTTCGCACTTCCACTGAAATGTTAGAACTTATGGCATATATATATATATATATATAATTTTGTGGTAAATTTAAATAAATTGCAAGAGTGGAGAGCAAAGAAAACCAGTTTAAGGTGTATTTACCGAGTCCTGGGTCATAACTTGGTGGATCCATAAAGGTTTTAATCGATGATTTTCTTGAACAAAGAATAATAAGTTCAATTATCTTTCAATGTACTCAAAGGATCCTAAAAATGTTTAGGGCCCTAAACATCTCTTAAAATCCTTTGAAACATTTCGAGTTCATTTGACCTTATTATATTGTTCAATTAATCATCCAAATTTAGATATAGCTTCAATGAATTAATACACCATATGCTCAGCGAAGCTTGATACCTTAATTATCCCTATGAGCGGAGTAACTATCACTTGATATTTTATTTATGAATTATGTGAGTAAGGCTCTTAAGGGAAAATTGATTTTCTTAAGAATTTAGCCAATTGAAATTTAGATTTGGGTTAGCAGCATTTTCAAAACATTTGTGATCAGTTATATTATCTTTTTTTGAACCTCATTAAACAATCTTGGATTAAGCCTAGTTCACTACTAAGACCATTAAAATTTCATGGGTAAATTTGTAACTTTAAGAATGTCAAATTAAATAAATCTAATTCTCATTGAAAGACCACACTTATCATTTTATCACCAATTAGGGGGCTTTAAATGAGTTTTTTATTATCTTCCTAGCTTTAACCCTTTACCTTAGGCCTCCAACATAATTAACTTCCAAATATAATAATTATCGAAAATTACAGTTATACCCTTGTTGTGGAAGAGAGGAATTGTTTTCTATCTCGAAATCCCTTGTATTTCAGTCATCTAAAAAAGTCAATTATGAACAAAATTACCCATTTACCCTTTAATTTAGCCTAAATATTAATTGGAGCTCAGATTCCATAATTATCGTTTTGTTGTTTATGGCCTTATCACTTCGTAATTCTTTAAGTTCAACTTAAATGACTTTGAAATTTTTTTGCTACCCCACTCATAGGACAATTAAAATATCAGAGGAGAAAATGTGATTTTTATTTAAATTATATAATTAATTTAGCATAAAAATAAAATTTTCAATATTAATTTATTTAACTAATCAAAGTAATTTTTTTGTTCATGGGAAAATTATTGGAGTTTCAACTAGGTTTAGTGGACCACAGGGACAAAATTTCAAGATTTTTCAAATTATATTTTATATATTATGATTATTTAATGACTCTAATAATTAATTAAAAATAAAATATAATTAAATTTTAAAATTCACTTTTTATATTTTTATTAAATTTCGCTAAGTCCAGAGAACTCAAAGAAAATTTTTTTTCATTTTTATGATTTTTATTTTTTTTATTATAATTATTTTAAAGGAAAGTTAAAAATATATATATATATATATTTAGCATTTAAAAAGACATAATTAAATTAGGAGAATTAAAAAAATGTTTAAAGGGTCCCAAGAGATTAGGCAACAGTTGAGAAAATTTTTGGGCATTTTTATATCTTTATACTTTTTAATTATTTTTAATAATTTTTAATTTAAATAGTAGCTCAAAAATGAACTATTTATTTAAAAATAAATTTAGTTTTTCCTAGGTGCCCATGATCACAAGGATTTCACAAAACCACTTTTCAAAATTTTTCCAATTATAGTTTATTTATTATAATTATTTTAATGCAAAAATGTCATTTAACTTGAAAAATACACTTTAGTTTTAAATATAGCTCAAATGGATTTCAAAATTTTACATGATGTTCAAATGACCGATAATCACAGTGTGGAATCAATTTTGTTAATTTTTGAATAATATTTTATTTATTTAAATTTTTATAAATTTTATACCCTTAATTAGATAGAAAATTATGCACAATAATTTAAATACATTTTATATTTTTTCCAAACTCCTCTGACCATAAGAAACCTACCCCAATAATCTACATATTTTTCTGATTTATATTTTTAGTTTATATAATTAATTTAGGCAAAAATGGGCCAATAGACTTGAAAATTAGGGTTTCGAGAGTTAGAGGTGACCTCTCACCATAGAAAAAGTAGGAGAAATCCTCACTGTTATAAGGAGTCAACCCCTAAATTTCAATCCATGGAGATTAATAGTTACCTAATTAGAATCAAAATAGTCCAGAGAGTATTTAATCAATTAAAAATCAGAGACATGGAAAATAATTTTTATTTTCATTCCACATTATTCTCCTCTATTTACTGAGCAAGAGCATATTTTTATTTTATTTTCATATTTCTTCTACACCAAGCTATGTATTTTCTAAGTTTTTGAATTAAAATAAATAAACCATGTTAACCTACGGTGCTCCAAACTTTCCATGTGTTGTTGCTCTACTGGACGTCGCCATCTAACTCAATGCTGACTTATGTTCCATTTCAACATCCGACTGCATCACCATCGTTCGTCCATTACACGTACAATCGGATGGTCCCTAGACATCGTCCTCAGATGACCTGGCCCGAGAATCGTTCTCCTTCTAGGCTTAAGATCTCTCTCTACACTCAACCAAATTGCATGGGGTTTATTCCTACACCATCATCTAGTATATATGAACCTATCTTTATAGTTAATCAAGCTTGAAATCAAACTTCTTTTCATAAAAGCCCAAACCAAGCTCAATTTGAGGGAAAATGGAGTATACTTGAGTCTGAGTGAGGAGGCCTAAATTAGATGCTTGAAGAAGCTTCAGTGGAGTCTGGCAAACCTCTTAGAAGTATCCCCTCGCTCTAGTGAATTGTCTGGGCTAGACTTCATCCAACAGCTGGGGGAGGCATTGGTCTTGAGCTAGGTTGGAGTGGCTATGAGATGGGGCTTTTCGTGGGGATCTTCTTCTTTTGGTCTGGGGATGGTGAGGGGTAAGCCAATTGGGGTTTCAATGGGTGTGGTTGATTTTTGGAAGATGGTCGAAAGATTCCTTAGATTCGAGCTTTGAAATTGAACTCATAAAATGAGGATGATGGCTGGAAGATGGTTGGAATATACTCAGAAAGTCTTGGAGAAGCTTTGGAAGCAATTTGGCATAGTTTCCCTAAGGTCTTGTGCACTCTCTTCTTTTGGCCTTGAAGGGTGGCTATTATAGCAATGGCAAAAGGGGTAGAGCTCAGGGTGTGATTAGCTGGTGCCAATAAGCTTTAGGTGAGGGCTAAGCAGCGCACACACCCAATAGAAATTTTCCACAAGGGATGGTCTCAATTTGGAGTCAAATGCCTAGGTGGCTACCTAAGACTAGGGTTTTCCAGCCACTAAGCTAGCCGACAAGGATAGGGGAGGTGGCTAGCTGGTTCAGGGGAACCAGAGGGAGTCTTAATTGTGATTACATTGGAGGTTTGATTTGATTGCATGGGGTAATGGGTTTAGCCAAATTTGAGAAAAGGGTTCTTTAATTTGGAGGACCCTTGGTCCATGGCTCAAATTGGGTCACTAAGTGATGTGATTAGCATCTTAGGGTGTTAACCATTGCAGGAAAGGATTAATCATGGGTTAATTCTAATAGGTTAAGTCAATTTAGATTTTTGGTTTAAAATTGGGGTTTTTGTTTGAACTTGGGTCTAGGATGGGTTTGGGTTAAGATTTGTTTCAAGTGATTGACCAAATCAAGGTGGATGAATGTCATGAGAAGTTTGGAAAAGGAATTGGGTGATTTTGAATTGATTTGGGAGGTAAATTTAATGGGATTTAGCTCATGGTCAATTCTGAGGCATTTGAGCTAGACTTGGGTTTGGATTGGGCTAGGGTTTGGGTTTGGTTCAATTGATGGCTTAAATTGGTTCAAGGGATTGTGATGAAGAGCTTTGGATATCAATTGGGTTGAAATTATTGAGTTATGAGGTTTAATTTGGTAATATTTGGACTTTAAGAAAAAATTGGGGATTTTGATTTAGGTGAAACTTGGGTGAGGTTTGAGTTTAGGTTAAGACCACTTGAGGGCTCAAATTGGTCAAGGGGAATATTATGAGAAGTTTGGAGCCCAAAATTTGGTAAAATGGTTTGGTTATGGGGTTCAATTTGGGGAAATTTAAGTATATGGTCAAATTTGGGAATTTTAAGTGGGCTTGAATTTGGTTTCAATTGGGTTCAATTGGGCTTCAATTTAATTTCAAATTGGATTGGGCATGATGAATTTTGGTTTGGAATTGAAATTATGGAAGACTGAAGTCAAATTAATGGAAATTAGTGATAATTGGGCCTTAAAGGATAGAATTGGGATTTTGGTCAAAATCGATCAAATTGGACTTCTTGAGTGGTCAACGTTGGTTTTCAAAGTGTATGAAATGATTTGGGAGACTTTGAGAAAATTTGGGCCATCAAGTACACATGGTAATTTTGGCAATTGTTGGGGTATTTTGAGAATTTTGAAAATTTTGGAATGTTTTGGGCAATTTGAGTGGTTTAAAAGAGTTTGAGATGATTTTTTAGACCAAATGGGGGTAATTTTGGGCAATTTTTTTAAATTTTGGGTTTTAAGGGTAATTTAGTGATTTAGAAAGTTTAGAGGCAAAAGGATAAATTGGGTATTTGGTTAAAATTGGGGTTCAATAAGATGCTAATCATTAAATTACCCTTTTTGAGCTATGAAAATAAGGGAGCTCCCACTATAGATCCTCCATGTGTTGGCCTTAGCCAAACCTCAGCCTAAGGCTAATGGTTTTGGAGACCATCCACATTAGTTTCTAAAAGTGTAAGGGATCAAGCTAAGCATGTTTGGTTAAAGGTTCAGGTTGTGAGTGAAGGTGAGGGGTATCAAGTGTGTGTGTGCAAGACTGATCAAGGCCACACCACTCAAGGCTAACCATAAGGCCAAACAGTCCTATAGGGGCTCTTCTTGAGCTCCCCGATATTGGCTCCACCTACTAAGTTCTAGAGGTTATAACCAACATGTGTAACTTCAAGATGATAAAGGAATAGTTTTAAAATGTCTAATGGTGAGGGTTTCCTTACTAGTCTTCTAGGAATAGTCAACAGGAAAGCCCTATGGCTAGATCCTAGGCTTCTAAAGAAGAGACTAGACCTCAACCAAAAGTGAGGTCAATAAATGGACCCCTAATAGCTGAGGTGTGTCTGACAAACACACCGTACCTATTATCGTTGATCGAAGAGGCCAACAAAGCCAACACAACTATTTAAGCAAACACGCTCAAAGAAGAGAAGTACAAAAATGAAAAAAATATTTTCGATGGGGAGTAGATAGAAACTCTCGCTGAGGATTAGAAAGTGGATTTTTGGAGACAACCATCAAGGATACTAATGGTTGTGACAAAGATTAAATTCAATTTTAAACAAAATATTTTAATTTTAATTGAATATTAATTCATTTTTTATTTTAAGAAAATTTTGAGAATTAAGGATGTACAAAAGGACCGAGTTGAGATGGAAAGCACAGTGACTCACATCCAACTTGAAAAGACTGATCAAGTAAAAGAGGTGCTACATTGGGAAGGAAAGCTTGGGGATTTACATCCAACCTAAGAGGTAGCGAATAGGGAATAGGATAGAGGCCTACCCCAAGAGAATGTCAAATTTGTTACATTGAGAACAAAAACTCTTGGAATAGCATCCAACTTAAGAGGTAGTGAAAGGTGTCACATTAGGAAGAAAAGCTTGGGGACTCACATCCATCCTAAGAGGTGATGAGCTAAATTGGGAAGGAAAGCTTGGGGACTCACATCCAACCCCAGAGGTAGTTAAAAGAGAATAGGATGGAGGCCTATCCAAAGGGAAATTCAAATTTGCTACATTAAGAAGGAAAGCTCTGGCACAAAAATCCAAATCAAGAGGTAGCAAAAGGTGTTGCATTAGGAAGGAAAGCTTGGGGACTAACATCCATCCTAAGAGGTGATAAGCTACGTTGGGAAGGAAAACTATGAGACTCATATCCAACCCAAGAGGTACCAAAAAGGAATAAGATGGAGGCCTATCCCAAAAAGGTTTTAAATTTGCTACATTGTGAAGGAAAGCTCTGGGACTCACATCTAACTCAAGTTGTAGCGAAAGATGTCATATTAGGAAGGAAATCTTGGGGATTCACATCCAACCTAAGAGGTGACAAGCTACATTGGGAAGGAAAGCTCTGGGACTCACATCCAACCTAAGAGGTAGTGAAAGGGAATAGGATGGAGGCTTATGCGAAGGAGATTTCAAATTTGCTAAGTTAAGAAGGAAAGTTCTAGGACTCACATCCAACTCAAGAGGTAGCGAATGATGTCACATTAGGAAGGAAATCTTGGAGACTCACATCCACTTTAAGAGGTGATGAGAAATGAGTAGGACAGACGCCTACGATACCAAGGGATTAGAACAAAGGTCTACAATACCAAGTGTTGATGTAGGAGTAGGACAGAGGCCTACGGTCCTGAGGGAGTAGAATGGAGGTCTACGATCCCGATTGCTGAGGTAGGAGTAGGATGGAGGTCTACTGTCTGAGGGAGTAGAATGGAGGTCTACGGTCTCGAGTGCTGAGGAGGGACTAGAATAGAGGCCTACAGTCTTGAGGGAGTAGAACGGAGGTATACAATTTCGAGTGCTGAGGTTGGAGTAGGACGGACGTCTACGGTCCTGAGGGAGTAGAACAAAAGTCTACTATTACATGAGCTAAAATGGGAGTAAGGAAGAAGTTGATACGGGAGTTTTTGTTGTTTTGTTTTTGTAAATATTTTTTAATATGACAAAACTCATATGACAGCACTTATAATAAATATGCAATTCAATTTCAATAAAAATAACTTTAATAAAAAAAATTTTATCTTCTAAAAACTTTAAACTGCCAAACCCGTAATAATAACCCAAGTATACATATCACTCAAGTAATAAAGGGCTCTAATGGAGTCCTAAGTATTGATCCCATGAAGAAGTTGGAAATGTTTATGACTAAATTTTTATGACTATATTGTACAAAACAATTCAAACTATAAAACTTATGTATGAAATTTAAATCTAAAGTAATTGAGTGTATCCTAAACTAAATGTGCTTAAAAGAACTAAGTTAACTAAAATAATTGCTAAACATCAAAAGTAAACTAATGAAAACTAAAAAAAGTTTCTGTGATGAAGAGTTCATATTTAAGAAAGTCTCCTTCCCCTTTACAATGAGTATATGGATTGTGAAGAAATTAAAATCCTTATATATATATATATATATATAT
>JXCR01145087.1:165481-177199 GCA_002079205.1 Phalaenopsis hybrid cultivar | reverse complement strand
TATATATATATATATATATATATATATATATATATACATATATATATATATATAATTGTATTGTGCCAAATAGGAGCAATCATATTCTTTACCCACGTTCAAGTGCATAAAAAATATTGAATAATCTAGAGTTTGGTCCTTAATTTCACGGTTAGGTTGGGACGATACCGGCTCTCACTCCGAATCTCTCACTTCTCGCTCACCTGAGGGCTAATAATCTCGCATTAGTTTCCAATCAAATAGAACAAAATAGGTATTTTAATCTGTCATCTTAAAATCTCTAATTCTGCATCTAACAAAGTATATTTATCTATTTATTTGCATTCAACCCCATAGATAACATCCTCGCCCATGAAATTGAATGTGATTCTCACCATATTGTCGAAATGCCCATTCCGATCATATCTTCCTCAACACATTTTAACATTTCAACTAGCCAGATCAAAAAGTAGATGAAGATCAAAGTTCAAATCATCACAAATTTTTTTATATTTAAAACTGTATAAAACAAAATCAATTCTTCTCAAAACTATATCGCAGAGTAGGGAGAAGGATAAAGAACACTACTCAAAATTCTTGAAAGGGAAACAACAAAACATGGATTTCATATACAAAAATAAAGTTTAAAAATAAATAAATAAAAGACTTAAATTATCTCACAATCCTTCCTAAGCAATTCCCTAGAAGTTCTCATTAAGCATTTTTCCTCTTTACAAGCACTCTCAATTCTCTCTTGGAAATGTAATGAAGAATAAATCTCTCACTTTCCCTCTCCTCTTACAACCCTTGAAGAAAATCTCCAAGTTCTTGACTCTCTCTCTCTCTCTCTGCCAAACTTCTCTATAAGCCATCCTTTTCTCCCCTAAACTCCTCTATTTTTAATTAGTGGCTGCCTCCTCTCAAAAGGAATTCAAAATTCCCTCCAAAATTCTCTCCAAAAGTTAAACCATTTGAATTCCAAAAGACATTTCCATAGATTTAAGAGACTTATTATTTCATTAAAGAGCCTTCCAAAGTGTCTAGATTTAATGAATCACTCCATGGAACGTTTGAAACATTTGGAGCCTTCAAAATTTGCTCCAAATTTGTCCTGAACAGCCTTAATTCATCATGTGTCGTCTCTGGCACTTTTGGTGCCAATATGGCGCTTCATGGGTCAAGTTACTTAACTCTGCACTATATTTATGCTTTCATGCTTCAGGCACTGATTCTAGCTCTTCAGGCACCACCTCTTAGTATAATGGTGCTTCAGGTGCCAAGTTTGGCGCTTAGCGCCTCAGGCACCAGAATCACAAAATTGGCTATTTTGGCTCCAAATTTCCTCCTTTTTGCTACTTTTACTCCAAATACATAAAAATGATATACCTGCAAAAAAAAAAGAAAATACCCTTCTTTAAAGTCCAATATCACCAAAAATAAGCATAAAATATAAACTTAAAATAACACATTATTTCGGTGTAATAGAAGCCTACGGTCCTGAGGGAGTAGAACAGATGTCTATGATCCCAAGTGCTGAGGTGTGAGTAGGACGAATGCTTACGGTCCTGAGTGAGTAGAACATAGGTCTACGATCCCGAGTGCTAAGGTGGAAGTAGGACAGAGGCTTACGGTCCTGAGGGAGAAGAATAGAGCTCTACGATCCTGAGTGCTGAGGTGATAGTAGGATGAAGGCCTACGGTCCCGAGGGAGTAGAACGAAGGTCTACAATCCCGAGTTCTTAGGTAGGAGTAGAACGAAGGCCTATAGTTCCGAGGGATTAGAACAAAGGTCTACAATTCTTAGTGCTAAGATGAGAGTAGGACGAATTCCTATGGTCCCGAGGGAGTAGAACAGAGGTCTACGATCACGAGTGCAATGGAGGCTACGATAATTACAGAGATCGTGGGGATTTGATGAAGTGTAGAAAGTATGGAAAATTCTTAGAATCTTGTGTAGACTATAAAACATTATGAATATGATGTGAAGACACGCAAAATTTGTACAAAATGTGAGTTATGGAAATTTATGGGGAACGCGAGATGTGAGAAAGACCTGGAGTGCGGAGAATCGAGGAAAATCATTTACCATTTTATCATTTTTTATTATTATTAAGATTATCAAATTCAATTTCCTTTTATGTTCCCCTGATTTTGAATTTTAACTTTCATTCATTATTAGATTTTTTTTATCGTTCTTTGTTCTTTATAATTTAGGACCAAAATGTGGTCATGTGGATCAATCACACAAAAGAGACAAGTTAACAATATATATTGAAATCTAAAATAAACTTTGTTAAATGGCTTCAAACATGCAGTACAACCAATTGTATGATGAAACTATCTAAAACAACAAGTTGAATTCATCGGTGGAAGCTATAGTATCATATATCATATCCTCTTGCTCTGACACAATGAATTAAGTACAAGTGTATGCCCCCACTGGGGTAAGCTCGTGATCAAACTACCTTCTAATCCATACTCCACAACTAAAGTTCCCTCACATATACTTAGAGGTACAAATATCTCACAGTTATTATGAGAGTAACTCCTCCAACTTTAGGTCTGGCTGACATCGGTATGGCATTTTTCTATCATCCATTCTCTAAAACCTAATTGAGACTCGGTGGCATGGAACTCCAGGGATGCAATGCTTGGCCAAGTCTGCTCCATTTCCTTTCACAATCAATACTGATCTGACTGGCAGTAAAATTTCAACTGACCCTCTAAACTCTCTGGGGGCCGATAATACCTATCTCTCTTTTGAACAATATATTTCTCTTACTCAAGAAGGAAACTATACAAAATTCTCCGACAAAGTCATGGTGATCTATATGGGGAGGTATGCAGTCTCCTTCTTCATAGATGTTGATTATGCAGCTATTTGGGATGCAATCCTCCAGTAGAATACTCCATCTTACCATACTTTTGATCATTCTCTTTATCGCNTATATATATATATATGTATAAATTAAATGCCTCTCCAATGCGGGTGACGAGATTTCGATTTCGGCGGCCGACATCTTCTAGCGGGCAACTCCTTAACCAAAAAAATAGTGTCGACAGACACTTCATGGACGAACCTAACGTAAACTTTCTTGTTTGCCCGAGCTTTGTTCACTATGCTCCCATTCATGATGAAGAAGCAAGAAAAGAAGAAGATGATGATGAAGATGATGGAGTGGAAGAAGATGAAGATTGATATTTTATGAGTCTTGTTTAGTTATTTTGATGTGTTTTTGTTTTTATTTTGTGTACTTTTATTTGGAAAACATGTTGTAACAAAAGACATTTTATGTTGTGTTATGGACTTCCAATTTGTAATAGTAATTGTAGACGGTTTACTTTTTAGTTTTAGTTTTAGTATTTCTAGTTTGGGCTTGTTGAAAGTGTAGTATTTTCAGTTTTTATTTTTCAGTTTTTATATTTATGTGCTTAATTCCCAACAAGTTCTTTAGAATATATTATGTTTTTTTTTAATGCTTTAAAGCTTGCATGTAGTTTTATTGTTAGTACCTGCAGTATACCAGAACCAATTTCATGATCAGAAATACTCTACAGGTTAGTTTTTGTTTTCATGCATTTTCTGTTTTCTTTCACGAACTAAAATTTTGTACTAAAATGTTTTTAAAATCATTTAAAAATTTAAGTTTTGGGGAAAAGAAAGTTTTTGTTTGAAATGGAGAAAACTAAATTTTATTTGTCTTAAAGTAACTATATTTTTCAAAATTTATTTAACATGACTTGGGATATTAAGATTTAACTTTGAGTGACTATACTTATGTTTATAAATATTATAGTAAATTTAGGGGAAAAAATTCTAATAATGAAGGTCAATTATAAAGTTAAAGATATTTGGAATGATACGATAAGACTATGTTTTTCTATTTTAATTAAGGGAAAATTGTATTTTTAAAATATTAAGAATTTTAGAGTTTCATGTAAGTAGAAAGGAATGACACTTTATGAGTATAACTTTATTAAGGAGGGTGTGGAGCTTTGACTTTAAGAAGAGGATAGTGAAGTTTAAAACTATTAAAGGCTATCTAGATATAATAATCCTCACTTAAGAAAGTAAAAAGAAAAAAAAGGAAAGGATTAAAAAGATCCTATATTAAAAAAAAGAAAGAAAAGAAAAGAAAAGAAAAAAAATAGGTGAAGAGAAGGTTGAGGAGATGCCTAATAAAAAATTGGCTTCACTTGAATCAACTTAAGGAATGAGCTTTATTAAACTTTCTAAACATGTATTGAAGTATTAGTAGAATTTCTAGTAATTTTTTTATGAAGTTCTTTTTCATATGAATGTTCTAAATGTCTGTAACATGACAAATTGTAATTCTTCTTGAAAAGAATAGAGATTCAAAAATCTTAAATTTGATTACTAGATATTCCTAGACTTGGAGTTGGAACCTAAGTTATTAAATGTTTTTTCTTAAATTTTGCTATTATATTTATTGAACTAAAGTATATATGTGATAAGTTAATCTTTATCCTAAATTCATATGCTTTTATGTAATAAAGTGTCACTTGGGACAAATAATAATTAAGTTTAGGGAATTTTGATCCACAAAAAAAATATATTATTTTAAGAACCCTTTTTATGTCTAATTTTTGTGATATTGTACTTTAAAGAAAGGTATTTTTGTGTTCTTGTTGCAGGTATACCCTTTTTAGGCTTTTAGAGCAAAAAGGCAAACAAAGCGAAATTTGGAGCAAAAACAACCAATTTTGGGGTTTGGTGCATGATTGGCCAAACTGGCGCATGATGTGCCAAAATCCATAGCGCTGGCGCATGATACGCCATATTAGCACATGATGCACCAAGTGCGACATTTTTAAATTAAGGCGGTTCGAGATGAATTTTGGGCAAATTTTCAAATTGACACTTGTTCTCACCCCACGGAGTGATTCAATGCATGTAAACACTTTGGAAAGTTCCAATTTGAAGAGATTTGACTCCTGGATCAAGAAGGCACATCTTTTGAAATTCAAAGTTTTGAATTTTGAATTTTTGAGGGAATCGACACTCTTTTCAGCGAGGAGAGGTTGCCAACAAAAGGGAACTTCTGAGGGGACTTAAAAAAGGGGGGACCAAAAAGTTAGAGAGTGAGGATAGGCGTGAGTTAGAGAGAAAAAGGAGGAGATTTTCTTCTAGGGTTGTAAGAGGAGAGGGAAGGTGAGAGATTTCCTCTTCATTACATTTTTAAGAGAGAATTGGGAGAGATTGTAAAGAGGGAAAGGCTTGGAGAGAACTTCTAAGGATTTGCTTGAGAAAGATTGTGAGTTAAGTTGTACTTTTCATTTGTTTTGTTTGTAAACTTGTTTTCACACATGAAAACCGTATTTTATCGTATCCTTCTCATGAATTTTGAATAGTCTTCTTTATCCTTCTCCCTACTTTGAAGAAATGGTTTTGTGAATAATTTATTTTCTTTTCTACGTTTTTAAATGTCAATAATTTGTGATGATTTGAACTCCGATCTTCATTTACTTTTAGATATGACCAATTGAATTGTTAAAATGTGTTGAGAATTATGTGTTCTGAAATGGTGACATGATTTCTACAACGAAGGCAGACTCACATTTGATTTCAGGGAAAGTATTTCAACCATGGGATTAAGTGCAAATAAATAGGAAAATATACTTCGTTCGATGTAGAATTGGAAGATTTTAAGCTGACAGATTAGAATCCCCAATTTGGTTCAGTTGATTGGAAACTAATGCAAGTATGTTAGCCCTCAAGAGAGAGAGAGTAGTGAGAGCTCTAGAGTGACAGCTGGTATCCTCTCAGCCTAACCATGGAATTAGAGACCAAATTCTAGATTAGTCAATGTTCTTTATAGCGCTCGGGAGAGGGTAGAGAACAGGATTTCTTCTATTTGGCACAAAACTATTTTTAAATATATTTTTCAAATGATTTCAATTTCTTCACAAGACATATTTTCATTATAAAGGGGAAGGATGTTTTCTCATACTTGAACTTTTCGTCAACAAAAACCTTTATTTTATTTCAGCAATTTAATTTTGAAAGTTTAAAATCTAGTTTAATTTACTTGTTATAGTTTAACATCTGCATATTCAGAAGCATTTCACTTAAGTATTTTAATTTCAAACTTCACACTTTACTTTATTTTTATTTTTATTTTTATTTTATAATATAATATAATTAGCTAGCTTATATATATTTCCAGCTTCCCTGTGGGATCGATATCTAGGACTCCATTAGAGCCCTATATTACTTGAACAATACGTATACTTGCGTTACATGTAAACAAGAATTGGGATTTTAAAAGAGGTTTTTAAAGATAAATTATTTTCATTAAAATTAAATTATAGTTTGAATTACATTGCATCATTATTATTAAGCTACACAATTTCCCGTGTGATCAGACATCCATCTACCATATTCCTGTTGCACACCAGTCGCAGCTGCCTTATGAAAGTTGGGAAAAAGTTCTTCTCACTTGAAAGCCTATGGACCCAGAAATTTATTGCAACTGCATAGGAATTGGGAAGGAGAACAATATGAATATATTGATAGATCAATCATCTTAAAATTCATCACTTATTCAGCCTTACTATATTTTAAATGCACTTTGCGAAGAATTAAGAAGTTGGAAAAAGAGGCACAGAATCTTACGCATTCAATTTAAAATATTTTTGAAATGCTTGACCACCTGGATTGGAGGATGAAGAAACACTTTGAACACAATGGTGACTACGGACAACCACATTTTTGTTCTAGATAAGAAAGTTGAATTTACTAGAAGAAGAATTAATGCACTTTATGGACTGAGAAATGAATTTCATTGTGGGTATGCTAAATTTGTGATGGCTAATTCATCACTTGATGAAGTAATTTCCTATCTCACTGATGGAAGAGGAGAATTGAAGGTTAAAAATAATCACAAAGTCAATTTCTCCACTTCCATGTTAAATGTTCAATCTAATGTGTTGCATTACATTATCTCTGCAAAGTTACTTCAATCTAATCACCTAAGCAAAGTAACTAAGGAAAGAACAGTGTTGAATTTTTGCATTCAACAAATGAAAGCAGTTGTTATTGGTGCTCTTATTGAGCATATTGCTCAGAGCATTACCAGAGGTGGGACAACTAGTGTTTTGGGATATCCTACCCTGATTTTCACTTTATGTGAACAATCAGGAGTAGAATTTGGTAGAAATGAGGAAATATTGAATCCACCAAAACCTATTAGAAAACCCACATCGCATAAATTTAAATCATTTGTTGGATCTAGGAGTGGAAGTAGTGATAGACACTCCACATCAGCTGCAGGACCATCTAGTTCTAGTTCTATTTCACTTGAAAATATTATGGAACAGTTAATGATTCAAAAATTAGACATCATAGCAATGTAAAATAGGATAGGTGGTATAGAATCCAGAAATGCCTATAATGATGAATATAAGTAGAAAATATTCCAACACGACATTGCATATGAAGAGGCGAGGATTAGATTTTTAAAGGTGATCATACTGTAGAGTTTCCTACATGCTCGCTTCACGCCTTATGTGCAAGAATAAGAAGAAGAAGAAGAGGACGATGATGAAGAGTAAAATTTTTTTGGGTTTTATTTATTTTTATGTGTTTTTTTTTTGTTTTGTTTTATTATTGAAGGTATGAATTAGAACAACCTATGTGTTTGGTTTGCGGACCTATTGAACTGGTATATGTAATATTAAATTGTAAATTTTTATTTTTCAGCATTTTTAGATGCTTTTGTTTACTGTTTCTGTCTTTAATTTATCTTTTCTTAGCAAATCCTTTGATATCTTATGTCATTTAATGCTTTAAAGCCTATATTGTTTATGTTAGCACCAGCAAAATATGAAGAGCCAAGTTTCATATTCAGAATCGTCTATAGATTAGTTTTATTTTTTATGCATTTAGTGTTTTCTTTCACCTGCAAATTTTTTCAAACTACATGCTTTACTTATTATTCAAAAATTTTAAGTTTGGGGGAAAGAAAAAATTCTTTAAAAAAGGTGAACTAAATTTTATTTGTCATCAATTAACAATACTTTTAAAATTAATTTAATAGGACCATGGATATTAGAGTTTTACTTTAAATAACTATATTATTGTTTGTAAATATTATGATAAATTTAAGAAAAAATCTTTAATAATGAAGGTCAATTCTAGAGTTAAGATATTCATTATGAAAGAATAAGGCTATGTTTTTTCTATTTAAAGTAAATGAAATTGAATTTTTGAAGTATTAAGATTCTTAGAGATTCATATAAGAAGAAAAGAATTAAAGTTTATGAAAAATTTTCAAAGCTAATACGAATTTATAAAGTGAAGGAAGGTAAGAAGTTTTGACATTAAGAAGAGCAAAGTGAAGTTCAAAATTATTAATGGCTATCCAGATATAGTAATCCTCACATGAAAAAAGAAAAAAAAATTAAAAAATAAAGGATTGAAATTAATCCTTAATGTTGACCTCACTTTTGGTCGAGGTTTAGTTTTTTCTCTTTAGTAGCCTAACGTCTAGCCATAGGACTTTTTTATTGACTATTCTTAGAAAACTAGACAAGGAACCCTCATAATTAGAAATTCTACACTCCTCTTTACTCAACTTGAAGTTCCACATGTTGGTTCTAACCTCTAGCACTTAGTAGGTGGGGCATTATGGGGGAGCTCAAGGAGAGCCCCTTAGGACTGCTTGACCTTATGGTTGACCCTGGGTGTTGTTCTAGGGCTTAAGGTACATATTTTCATTCACAATCACTCACAATCCTAAACTTAAACTTCTAGGCTTTGGTCCCTTGACACTTTTGGGAGACTCATGTAGGTGGTCCCCTAAACCCACTAGCCCTAGGCTAAGGTTTAGCTAAGACCAATACATAGAGGACCCAAAATGGGGTTTCCATTGGTCCATGGCTTATTGATGGTGGTTGGCACTCCAACTCTACCAAGATACCCAACCTAGCCTTTTGCCCCTAAACTCCCCCAAATTACCTAGATACCCTTGGGACCCCAAATTTGGTCAAAATTCACAAATTTATCCAAAATACCCAATTTGGTTTAAAAATCATTTCAAACACCTTCAAAACACCCAAACTACGCAAAATCACCAAAAATTGGCCAAATTACCAAAATAACCCTCCTTAGCCCAAAATTCCAAAAATTCCAAAAAATCCAAAAACTCCCAAAAATTCCTAATTTCATTTTTCTCAACTACTACATGACCCAATTTGTCCAATTTTACCAACTTTGACCAAAACCCCCAAATTACCCTTTAAAGGCCAATATTTTCCTCAAATCACCTCAAATGTTTATCAAATTGGTCTCAATTTACTCCGATTTCAATTATAAACTCAATTTCACTCTTCATATGACCAATATAAGCCAAATCCAATCTCAATTGGTCCATGATTCGAACCCAATTTTGATTTAGATCAAAATCCACTTTTTGGCCCCATTACTTGGTTCCACCAAATTCAACCCATGGCCTACTTAACATGTCACAATTTGCGTTGAAAAACCTTCATAATATTCCCATACATCAAAATTGACCTTCAATTGGTCTTGGTGAGTTCTCAATTTCATTTGATTTCAACCTAAGTCCAAAAAGCCTCAAATTTGCCCTAAATTGGCCATGTCTCGAAATCTCACCAAATTGATGGTCTTAGCCCCAAAATTTCCACTCTATTCCTTCTTGAAAAATCTTAAAACATCTCCCTTGATTATTTGGACCATTCAATTTGGACTTATCCCAAAGCTAATCCAACCTAGACCCAAGTCTAGCCCAACATGCCCAAATTGACCAAATTTAAAAAATCCTCCAAATTGACCCTCAAATTGAACTCAAAATCACTCCAACCCTTCACAAAAAATATTCATAACAATCATCTACACAATTTTGATCAATCAATTGGGCCAATTATTATGGCTACCTGACCGCGATTTTATAGATGCTTAAAAATATAAGTATTTAATACTGCTGCTAAAAGATTTAATTCCTCATCAACTATACCAAAACATAATAATAGTTATAGATTCGATAAATATGGATGTAATAAATATTCAATAATTTTAAAGTCACACTTATCAACGCAAGTGTACGTATCGCTCAAGTAATATAGGGCTCTAATGGAGTCCTAGATATCGATGTCATATGGAGTAATATTAGAACTACGAACTAAGATTTTAGAAAAGCAATACTTTAATTGCAACAACAAAAATCAATTTGCTTATCTGTCACTAATAGGCAATTGAAATAAATATATAATTTTTATAACTATTAAATAACTAAAAATACTAATGAAGGTTTGAATGTGATATTCAATATATAAGAAAGCATCATTCTCCTTGTCAAGAAATTATAGTGAGTGGATAAAGTTAATCAGTTCAAATTATATTGTACCAAATAGGAGCATACCTATTCCTTACCCTTTGGTCCAAGCATAAAGAACATTGACTAATCCTACGATTGTTTACTAAATCTGCGGCTAGGTTGGGAGGATACTGGCTTTCACTTTGCAGCTCCCATGTTCCCCTCGCCTGTGGGCTAACATCTACACTTCAGCACCCAAACAATAGGACCGAATTGAGGATTTCAGTCTGTCACTCTAAAATCTTTAATTCTACGCCCTGATAATTTTATTTCCTTATTTATTTGCACCCAACTTCCAAGGGCTTTGACCTCCCTGAATCTTGGATGTAATCTTCACTTTAGTTGTAAAACTCAACAAATTTTAACAAATCAATTAACTAGATTGAAAGTAAATTAGCTCCCATGTTCCCCTCGCCTGAGGGCTAACATCTACACTTCAGCACCCAAATGATAGGACCAAATTGGGGATTTTAGTCTGTCACTCTAAAATCTCCAATTCTACACCCTANGTAATATTTCCCTATTTATTTGCACCCAATTTCCAAGGGTTTTGACCTCCATGAATCTTGGATGTAATCTTCACTTTAGTTGTAAAACTCAACATATTTTAACAAATCAATTGGCCAGATTGAAAGTAAATTAAGATCGAAGTGAAAAGATCATCACAATTTCTTTAACATTTTCATGACTTTACCAATTCAAATTACCATTTCACAAATCTCAACANTTTTTAATTAATTAAATACTATCTAGAATCATTTGATTCTCCATGCATATTGACATATCACCTTGGCTTGAATTTTTTACATATTGTAGCCTCTGTATGGGGGAACATTCTCTAATTTTTTCAAAGTCAGAGGACGTTTCTATATAGAGATTCATATTTTTCATCATCTTCCATATTATTCCCTTAAAATGATCATGGAAATTAGCATATTGGTCATTAAATCCCAAGAAAATTTTGGAAAGTTTACCATGACGAGAGAAACCTTTGAAAATAATTTCATGGGTCAAGTCATTTAAAATGCACTTAAATTTTCCAAATACTAAATCTCTGAGACAATTGATTTTGGAAAATTTAAACATTTAAATGACTTGATTTTTTATCTCCATTGTGATTTATAATCCAGAAAACTCATCATAAAAGTTTCAAAATATTTTGAGTCCATTTAATAACTTAAATTGATTTTTAAAGATAAATACTACTCTTAACACTTAAATGACTTTTTAAAAATCAAAATATAACTCAAAAAATTATGAAACTTAGTTTTTTTGAGTTCTTTGTGATCAAGGATATTTTATAAAAATAAAATAATATTTAAAATAAAAACTTAATTTTTGGCCTATTTTAAATATTTAAATAATTAAAAATTGATAAAAAT
>JXCR01145087.1:142414-153385 GCA_002079205.1 Phalaenopsis hybrid cultivar | reverse complement strand
AAACAATGTATGATCGGATAAACCACTATGTGGATACTATGACCCTCACTCCGATTCTCCCTCTAAAGGTCAAGAGTTTAGAGGTCAGAGAAGTCCGTAGTGTTGGTTCAAAGCCGATCAAATTTTACCGGATAAACCACTATGTGAATGTTATGACCCTTACTCCGATTCTCCCTCAAAAGGTCGAGAGTTTAGGGGTCAAGGAAGTCCGTAGTGTTGGTTCAAAGCCGATCAAATTTTACCATGCTTCTACCTCTATTGCGCTTCTACCTCTACTTAAAACATGTAAATTTGGATGTTGATTCTAATGAATTAATGAAATTGCCTTTTGGTTACTTCTCACCTTGTGTTCAGAAGTTAATTTAATTTGGATGTTGATACTAATGAATTAATGGAATTGCCTTTTGGTTACTTCTCGCCTTGTGTCCAAAAGTTTATTCAACAGGGACATTTACCAAAACAAATGCCAAAGGATAAATTTCAAATCTTTGAAAAATTGTGGAATACTAAAAGACGAACTCCCAATTCAAAAGAAGGTCTCCGATTTGGTACAGTTGGACCAGTCAACGATTCTGAATTTTGCATGGTTGTTACTAGTGAGTCAGAAGAGGATTGTCACGATATAGAGGATGACTCTGTTGATCAACCAATAGAGCTCCGCCAGAATTTGAGAAAGAAATTAAATCCACTATCGATGAATTGAAAGAGATTAACCTCCGGACTGAAGAACGACCCCGACCCACATTTATAAGTTTTTTACTTAATGACAAAGAATCCGCAGAACTGGTCAAACTATTAGCAGAATTTNTCATGACCACTTAAAGCTTAACCCTTTTCAAAACTAACTAAGACACTCACTTAGGCCTTAAGGGCTTAGTGGCGACTTAGGCTGAATCAAAATTGACTAAAAAAAGATTAGAGAAATAAACATAATTATATCGAACATCCTTGAAACACCACTAAGCCCAATTAGGATTAAAATTTGGCTAAGTGTTCAAATTACACTAACTTGCCCTTTTAAAGGTCTTCACCCACATAATTCTTAAATTGATTGACAAATGATAATTACCCCTTTTCTTAGGGATTATTGAGACATCAATGTTCACTGAGTAATAACGGTATTTACAGGATGAACTATTAAGCAACATAATATGTTTAAATGGACTCGAGACTTTTCACCAGTTGGTGAGAGGGAGGCATGGACCTGCTTCCCCCTCCTAACTTGTTGGATACCTCAGAGGCTTGTTAAACTTAATATTCTTAGCTCAATGGAATCATCCTTAATTAAACTTGTTAAGGACTCACCAAGATATGACATAGGGTTAGGAAAATTATCAAAAATTTATTTTTCCTACTCTTCATAAATGCCCTCACATGCATTTTTAAGTTTCAGATGGTGTAGCGAGAAGACTCGCCAGGTACACTTTTAAAGTTTATAATATCGTCTTCCGTCTGCCTTTTCCTTACATATTTCATGCTTGCGTTTACCTACATAAACTTACATGTTAACCATAACCATAACCAAAACCCAAAATTAAAAATCAACCAAGNCATCATACAAAACCACAACTTCAACTAAATTAAGATGTCTCTGTCGGATGATCGGGAATCCCTCGGAGGAGGTAACCTACGGTTGCTAACGAGGCTTCCCACGATTTAAATGAAATTATGGAATTCGTGAAGTTGAATTTAGTAAGTTCATTTGGACCAAGTGAATCCAATAGAAAATAGTGATGCCAGAACGAGGGAACTGTAGGATCCTAACCGGTGTCGCTCTCATCAACTTTAATATGCCCTCATAAAAATTAAGAACTTCAACCATAGGGCCACTTGAATTTNGACCACTTAAAGTTTAACCCTTTTCAAAACAAATTAAGACACTCACCTAGGTCTTAAGGGCTTAGTGGTGACCTAAGCTAAATAAAAAATTAACTAAAAAAGGATTAGAGAAATAAACATAACAAAATCAAACATCCGTGAAACATCAATAAGCCCAATTAGGATTAAAATTTGGGNTGTAATTTTGGAAACCTTGCCTTAATTAACATTTAGGCCTAATTCAAAGGAGGGAAAATGGGTAACCTCTGAGCTTAATCAATTTATTTGATGCTTGAAACANNAAAAAGGTGAAGGGTATATATATATATATATATATATATAAGTTTAGAAAATTATGAAATCAAACTGATCCCACCTCTTTCAAAGTTTAGATGAAAGAGCACTATACCTCAATTTATGTAACTATCCTAAAAGATAAACACAAGACTTGAGGGTGAGACTTGATCAAATAAAATAAGAAATATATGACATCCATTCGGTATGTGAAAACCATTTTATATGCCGACAAGTTCCCCTATTTTATTTGAACTTTTTGGCAATTTCATAGATAAAATTCCCTATTTAGTCCTTTGTATTAAATAGAGTTTATGTTAAGCTGGGTTTGGAAAAGCTCCCTATATGGGCAAGCCCCTATAGTTAATTACATCTTAAATGACTGATATAACTCAAGAAAACTCTCGATAAAAATTAGGGAATATTATCTTCAAAGAGGTCAAAGAGATAGAACTTTTCAAAGAGATCAGACAAAGAGGTGTGAAAGGGGAATGACTTAAATTTGGACCCTTTATAGTAGAAGCCAAAGGCAGAAGAACTAAGGGATGTCATAGATTCAGAGGAGAACCTCAATGACTTCCCAATCTATCCTATTGTTTGGATTCAGTTTTAAGGAGAAATTATTTAAATGTTTCATCCTGCCAATTTTATTAGTTAGGGCTTACATTTGTTTGAAACGCTCACACAAAAAGCCTGAAAGATGTGAGGACTTAGGTTGTGACAAACAAAAACCTCAGAATCCTAAAATGATTTAGGGAATAGATTGTACAGCAGAGCTATACAAAGGCCTAAAGAAAAGGTTTAGGATTTATGTTTAATAAGCAAACCACCTCGAAATCCTATAGCTTGGTTATTTAATTCTAAAGAAAGAGTGGTTTAGCTAATGTAGACTTGTTTTGCTGTTGAAGTTGGTCATGTTTTTCACAATGCTAGCTCCAAGCTCCTTGTCGCAACAAGTTTAGGTATTCTAATGTGTCAAGTTATGATGTCAAATCAGATGTCCCTAAGGTTATGGTCATTTAAATATTTATGGAGCATATCAAAGTTACTTAGAGCGACACCAGTTAGGATCCTATGGTTCCCTCATTCTGGTACCACTATTTTCTTTCGGATTTACTTAGTCTAAATGATTTTACTAAATTGTTGACCTCATTTTTTGTTGAGGTTTAGTTTGTCCCATTTTGTAGCCTAGGATCTAGCCATAGGACTTTTCCTGTTGACTATTCTTAGAAAACTAGAAAAAAACCCTCACCATTAGAAATTACAAACTCTTCTCCACTCAACTTGAAGTTCCACATTTTGGTTCTAACCTCTAAATACCNCCTCCACTCTTACAATCTCTCGAAGAATTCCTCACACTTTTAACACTCTAGTAAATTCTCTATACACTAATGTAACCCTTCTAACCTCCAGGACCTCTAGTCTCTTCTCAATTTTTGGCCAAAATCTTCTTTTAAAGTTGTGGATGAGCTTTCCCAAGAGTTGCCTAAGCATCCCTTCAAAATTTGTCCTCATCCAAAGCCTAGTTGGACATAACCGCCGAGCTCGCCTTCGGCGGCCCCGAGGGTGCCATCGGCGGACCTTCTTAATGAATTAATTCTGGAGTCTCGAGAAATTCTTACTATTGGAAGGGTCGATGGCTCCTTCAGCGCCCTAGTTCAATTTTTCACATTTTGGCCCTTTTCGCTCCAAATTTGCTCCTTTTTGCATCTTTTTGCTCCAATGACCCTATTTCATCATTCCTGCAACAAAACATCAAAAAGGCATTTCTTTAAAGCGCAATATCATCAAAAACAGTATAAAATATGTATGAAAATCTCAATATATATTTCTTTGGTCACTAGCCTAGCCCAAACTCAAGCTTTGATCACTTGAACCCACATTGAACGCATGCACTAAAGATGGCCTAACTACCCCCAAAGTCAACAAATTAATGACTTCACAACCATTAGTTGGACCCTAGTGTCAAGTTTAAACCACTTAAGACCACCTAAACTAAGCCATGGAGGAAAGGTCCCTTAAATTAAGGGATTTCATTCCATATTTGCTTAAGCTTAGGATATTTTTGCCAAAATAAAGCCTAAACACATTAAATTGTTGTGACATGTTCCCCTGGGTTCCCTGAGCTCCTAGCCACCTCCCCCTGGCTGGTCGGTCTGCCTAGTGGCCGGAAAATGGCCAAACCAAGAGCCACCTCCAAGGGATTAAATCCAATTCAAACCTAAAGGCCACCTCATCCAAATTAAATGTTGGAGCCTCTCTGCCCTCCACCTAGGCAGCACATTTCACCCCCTAATTGGCTATGGCAGCAAGCCTTATGCCATTTTTTATAAAATCTCCCCTCCACTGCCATGGAGGTAGTGCTGAAATTTTCTCTGAGAGACTTCCCCAAATTGATCCCAAAGCGTCTTTGAGACCTCCTCAGTGCAATCCAACCACCACATTGTCTTAAATCCCCTTGCTAGAGCCTAATTTTGAGCTTCAATCTCTACCTAAAACTAGGACAGAGCTCATTACACTCCTACACTCCACAAAAATTTTATTAAACTCACGCACACCTTCACCACAATGAAAGAAGGAAAAGCCCCATTATATAGCTCTAGACCAACACTTGAAATCGGGCTTTGTTGAATTCCTACCTAGACTTTGAACAACAGCCAGAGGCTTAATCCCTAGCCTCCTTGGACCCCAACAAACGTGCCGAGCACCTCTTCCTCCTGAGCCTATTTTGATTCTCCATTTAATTAGGCTTGATTTAATTGTATGATTACAGTATGGATATGTTCGTCTCACTTAAACGAGTCTAAAGGATCAAAACCGAAGTGATTTGGTTGAGTAGGCCGAGATCTTAGGGTTTTTGTGTGGAAGGTCACGAGATCACTCTATCGGGGACAATGATGGGGAGTCGTCCGATCACGCGTGTATCAGATGGATGGAGGAGATCGAGTCGGACAGCGCTTCCTTACATAAACCGCGGGCCAAGTCAGTGGCTACGTGGATGGCTTTGTCCAACCAGAGCGCGCCACGCGTGCCTTCGGAGCTGCTTAGAATCCAGTCAGCGCCGCGCATTTAAATAGAAAAATAGGGATTTTCTTATTTAAATAAATAGCCCTAGCTTTAAAAATTCATATCTTGGTCTAAAAAAATCAAAAAAATAAAATAAAAATATCCACTTACTCAGCAAAAAGAGGAGAACAATGTGGAAATGATTTGGAGTCCATTTGATGCATATTTTATTTTTAATTAATTAAACACTGATTTCAATGTTTTGATTCTCCATGCATGTAGTAACATCACCATGACTTGAAATTTTAGCATGTTTTTGCCTCTGTCTTAGGAAACATTCTTTGATTTTTCAAAAGTCAGAGGAGGTCCCTAGATAGAGATTCATATTTTTCAAGTTTATGTATATTATTTGCATAAATTAATCTTGATAATTAGCATGTTGCTAAAAAATTTCCAAGAAAATTTTGGAAGGTTCTCTGAGACCAGAGGACCCCTTAGAAATAATTTCATGAGTTAAGTAATTAAGAATACTCTTAATCTTCACTAACCCTAAAACACAAAGAAAATTAATTTTGGGTAACATAAACATCTAAATGATTTATTTTTTGATCTCCACCATTGTTTAGTATCCAGGGAACTCACCATAAAAATTTCAAAGCATTTTGAGTTCATTTGGTAACTTAAGTTGATTTTTTCAAGATAAATATCATTTTAGCACTTCAATGATTTTTAAAATTTAAAATATAACTGTAAAATTTTATAAAAACTTGTTTTTTGAGTTCTCTGTGATCAGGGGTATTTTTTAAAACAAAATGGTATTTAAAATAAAAAACTTGACTTTTAGCCTATTTCTAAATATTTAAATAATTAAAAATCCATAAAAAACACAAAAATAATAAAATTCATGAAAATGTTCTAAATTGCTTCTTAAGAACTTAGGAATAATTGGGATATTTTTCTTGATTTTCTAAATAAAGATATTGAATTTCGAAGCTTAAAATAATTTTTAAAGGCTAAAAATGGTTTTTTTTACTAAAATAAATCCAATAATTTAGAGAAAATAAATGTGAAATTTATTTCCCTATGTACCTTGACATTAGAGAGATTTAATAAAAATATAAAACTTAATTTTTCACATTTAAAATATTTAATAATTAATAAAAACCCCAAAATTTAAAATAATTCTTAAAATTCAAAAAATTATGAAATTTAGTCTAATGGCTTCTCTAGCCTATGCGTGCCTCTAGTAAGAATTTCAAGGGATTTGGATTTACCTTAGTCAAGTTAGGAGTTTTCTTTGAAAAATCTTATTTTTGCATTACAAATAATTATATACATAAATTAAATTTTAAAAAATCACACTTTCTCCTCTGATGTCTCAATTGACCCATGAGTGAGGTAGGATAAAAATTCCAAAGTCATTTGGATTAAATTTGATGAATCATGAAGTGATAGAGCCTTAGGGGCAAATGTGTAATTTGGGAAATTTAGCCTTAATTAACATTTAGACCTAATTTCAGAAAGGGGAATGGAAAATCGTTGATTCTAATTAACATATTTGGATGATTGAAACACAAGGGGTTAACTGGTAGAAACCAACCTCACTTGTCCTAATTAAAAAGGATTAATTTGAAATTTTCTTAAATTACATAAATTTAGGAGTCTATCCAATTAAATGATCCTAGACTTAGGGGTATGATTTTGGGTGTCAATAACTCGCTAATTTAATACCCCTATTTGTTGCTCAAATGAATTTTAAAACAAAAACATGAATCATCACCCTCACTTATAAGTCAATTTCATTTGCAATAACTAAGAAAATCACCAAAGTCTTAAGGGCTTAGTAGTGACTTAGGCTAAATAAAGTTTCATTTAAATAAAGATTAGAAAGGTAAAAATCATTAAAACATCTTTTAAACACTACAAGCCCAAGTCAAAATTTGGTTAAGTCTCTTAAACTTGTCTCTTTAAGGTCTTCACCCACATAACTCTGAAATTGATTTACGAGTGATAATTACCCTATTCTTAGGGATAATTGAGACATCAATGTCACTGAGCATGAAGGGTATTTATAGGATGGGTTATTAAGCAACATAATAAGTTTAAATGAGCTCGAGACTTTTCACAAGACTGTGAGAGAGTAGCACAGACCTGCTTCTTTCTTCAGATTTGTTGGATACCTCACAGGTCTACCAAACTTAATATGTTTTGCTTGATAAAATCATCCTTAATAGATCAAATAAGGACCCACCAAAATGTGACCTAGGGTTAGATAGGTCGTCAAAACTTTACTTTCATGTTTCATATAAAATGCCCTAACATGCATTTTGAGTTTCAGGTGGTGGAACGAGAAGACTCGCCAGATACCCTTTTAAAGTTTTCAGCATTTTCTTCTTGTACTTTCATACTATACTTTTTATGCTTACAAAATTTGCATGCTAAACAACGATGTCACCCTGCATGAAAACTAAAACTATCAGGATAGCCACTAAATCTAAACCAAAACTAAAACTAAAATCAACCAAGATAAAATTCACCACCACATTAATAAAAATATAAAACAACTCAAAATTTATTCACAAACATCATACAAAACTACGATTGCAACTAAATTAAGACGTTTCAATCGGATGATTGGGAATTCATTGCAGGAAGTAACTGACAGTTGCTATCGAGGCTTCCCACGGTCTAAATGAAATTATGGTAATCATTAAGTTAAGTTTAGTAAGTTCATTTGGATTAAGTGAATCCAATAGAAAATAGTTGTGCGGGAACAACAGAACCGTAGGATCATAACTTGCGTCGCTCTAATCAACCTTAACATGCCCCGATAAAATTTATTGAACTACAACTATAGAGCCACCTGATTTTACATCATAACTTAACACACTAGAAAACTCAATCTCATTATGGCAAGGAGCTTGGAGCTAGTATCGTGGGCAGCACGACCATCTTCAACAGCAAAACATGTCTTCCTCAGCTAAACCAATATTTCTTCCTTAGATTTAAACAACAAAGCCATAGAACTTTGAGGTTGCTTGCTTATGCAACGTAAATTGTCACCTTATCTTTAGGCCTTTGTATAGCCCTGTTATACAATATAAGCCCTAACTCGTCTAAGGAATCTGAGTTCGTCATTCGTCACAACCTAAACCCTCACATCTTCTAGGCTATTTGTGTGATATTTTCACATGAATGTAACCCCTAACTAATAAAATTGGTAGGATGAAACATCTAAATATTTCTCCTCAGAAATGGAAGCCAAACATTAGGATAGCTTGGGAAGTCACCAAGGTTCTCCTCTGGATCCATGACATCCTTTAGTTAGCCAAACATTAGGATAGCTTGGGAAGTCACTGGGGTTCTCCTCTGGATCCATGACATCCCCTGGTTCTTCCTCCTTTGGACTCTACAAAAAAATGTTCCAAATTTGAGCCAATCCCCTTTCACACCTTTACGTCCGATTTCATTGAAAAGTCCTACCCTTTGAAACTANATGGACCTGCTTGTTGGATACCTCAGAGGCCTATTAAACTTAATATGCTTCTCTCAATGAAATCATCCTTAAATAAACTTTTAAGGACTCACCATAATATGACATAGGGTTTGGTAAATTAGCAAAATTCGAAATTGTCCTTAATTAAACTTTTAAGGACTCACCAAAATATGACATAGGGTTAGGAAAACAATAAGAACTAATTAAACTTTTAAGGACTCACCAAGATATGACATAGGGTTAGGAAAATTACCAAAATTTGTATTCCTGCTTTTCATAAACTGCCTTAACATGCATTTTAAGTTTCAGGTGGTGGAACGAGAAGATTCGCAACTTTTAAGGACTCAACAATATATGACATAGGGTTAGGAAAATTACCAAAATTTTACCTTTCCAAGATATGACATAGGGTTAGGAAAATTATCAAAATTTTACTTTTCCTGCTCTTCATAAACTGTCTCTGATATGCATTTTGAGTTTCAGGTGGTGGAACGAGAAGACTCGCCAGGTACACTTTTACAACTTAAGGACTCACCAAAATATGACATAGAGTTAGGAAAACCCCTCAGAACTCTATTTTTCATGCTCTTCATAAATGCCCTTACATAAGGTGGTGGAACGAGAAGACTCGCCAGGTACACTTTTACAGTTTTTCAGCGTTGTTTTTCTTGTATTTTCATACTGTACTTTTATTCCTGCAAATTTGCATGCTAAACAACGATCTCACCCTGCATGAAAACTAAAACCATCAGGATAAGCACATACCCAAAACCAAAATTAAAAAATCAACCAAGATAAAATTCACCGCAACAACATTAAACTTGCATGTTAACCAAAACCAAAACTAAAATCAACCAAGATAAAATTCACCGCCACAACATTCGAATAAACCAAAACCAAAGCTAAAACTAAAATCAACCAAGATAAAATTCACCCCCACAACATTCAAAATGTAAAACAACTCAAAATTTAATCACAAACATCACACAAAACTACAATTGCAACTAAATTAAGACGTCTCTATCCAAAATTTAATCACAAACATCATATAAAACCACAACTTTAACTTAATTAAGATGTCTCTATTTGATGATCGACTAAAACTAAAATCAACCAAGATAAAATTCACCCCCACAACATTCAAAATATAAAACAATTCACACACACATCACACAAAACTACAACTTCAACTAAATTAAGATGTCTCTATCGGATGATCGGGAATTCCTCAGAGGAGGTAACCTACGGTTGCTAATGAGGCTTCCCACGGTTTAAATAAAATTATGGAATTCAATAAGTAACCTACGGTTGCTAACGAGACTTCCCACGGTTTAAATGAAATTATGGAACTCATTAAGATGGGTTTAGTAAGTTCATTTGGACTAAGTGAATCCAATAGAAAATAGTGGTGCCGGAATGAGGGAGTAACCTACGGTTGCTAACGAGGCTTCCCACGATTTAAATGAAATTATGGAACTCATTAAGATTGCTTAGTAAGTTCATTTGGACTAAGTGAATCCAATAGAAAATAGTGATGCCGGAATGAGGGAACGATAGGATCCTAACTGGTGTCGCTCTAATCAACTTTAATATGCCCTGTATAAAATTTAAAGAACTTCAACCATAGGGCCACCTGATTTGACTTAAACTCGTCACGGCAGAAGCTTGGAGCTAGCTTGGTGGGCAGCACGACCATCTTCAACAGCAAAACCTATCTTCCCCAGCTAAACCAAACTTCCTTCCTTAGACTTAAACAACAAAGCCATAGAACTTCGAGGTCACTTGCTTATGCAACGTAAATCCTCACCTTATCTTTAGGCCTTTGCATAGCCCTACAATACAATATAAGCCCTAACTCGTCTTAGGTTCCGAGGTTGTCGTTTGTCAAGACCTAAATCCTCACATCTTCCAGGCTATTTGTGTGATCATTTCACATGAATGTAAGTCCTAACCAATAAAATTGGCAGGATGAAACACCCAAATATTTCTCCTCAAAACTGAAGCAAAAAATTAGGATAGCTTGGGAAGTCACCGAGGTTCTCCTCTAGATCTATGACATCCCCTAGTTCTTCTTCCTATGGATTCTACAAGAAAATGATCCAAATTTGAACCAATCCCCTTTCACACCTCTACATCCAATTTCGTTGAAGAGTCCCACCCTTTGAAATTCCTTGAAGATAATATTTCTTGATTTTTATCGAGATTCTTCTTAAGTGACTTTGGTCATTTAAGATGTAATTAACTATAGGGGCTTGCCCTTATAGGAAGCATGTCCGAACCCAGCTTAATATAAACCCTATTTAATCCTTTATATTAAATAGGGGAACTTGTCGGCAAATACAAAGGTTTCACAGACA
>JXCR01145087.1:68460-111906 GCA_002079205.1 Phalaenopsis hybrid cultivar | reverse complement strand
GTTCTCCTCTGGATCCATGACATCCCCTAGTCCTTCTTCCTTTGGATTCTATAATAAAATGTTCCAAATTTAAACCAATCCCCTTTCACACCTCTACGTCCGATCTCATTGAAGAGTCCTACCCTTTGAAACTCTTCAATCCCCTTTCACACTTCTACATCCGATTTCGTTGAAGAGTCCCACCCTTTGAAATTCCTTTAAGATAATTTTTCTTGATTTTTTTCGAGAGTTTACTTAAGTGACTTTGGTCATTTAAGATGTAATTAACTATAGGGGCTTGCCCTTATATGAAGCATGTCCAAACCCAGCTTAATATAAACCCTATTTAATCCTTTTTATTAAATAGGGGAACTTGTCGACAAATATAAAGGTTTCGTAGACCAAACAGACGTCAAACTTTCCTTAGTTTGGAACTTGTGGGAAAATACAAAGGTTTCGCAGACCAAACAGACGTCATACTTTCCTTAGTTTTTTTTATCGAGCCTCATCCTCAAGTCTTGTGTTTATCCTTTGGGATAGATACAAGATTTGAGGTACAACGCTCTTTCATTTAAACAGCCTCATCCTCAAGTCTTGTGTTTATCCTTCGGGATAGATACAGGATTTGAGGTACAGTGCCCTTTCATTTTAAACTATGAAAATTATGGGGTCAGTTTGATTTCATACTTCAATGTCCTTCCGAAGCGGGCGACAGGATTTCGATTCCGACGACCGACAGTTTCTTACGGGCAACCCCACAAACCAATTCAAAATAACACCGACACCTAGATATTGATCCGACTGGGAAGCTGGAATTATATATTATCTAGCTATATATATTGTATTCTTAAATGAAAATAAAAATAAAATAAAGTACAAAGTTTGAAGTTATAATACTCAAGTGAAATGCTACTAATCATGACTATATATGACTAAAATAAAGTTAAACTAGATGCTAAACTTTCAAAAGTAAAATTACTAAAATAAAAAAGGTTTTTGTTGATGAAAGTTCAAGTATGAGAAAACACCCTTCTCCTTTACAACAAAAATATGTCTTCTAAAGAAATTGAAATCATTTGAAAAATATCTTTAAGAACCTTTTTAAGCCAAATAGGAGCAATCCTATTCTCTACCCTCTTTTGAGTGCTATAAAAAGCATCGACTAATCTAGAGTTTGGTCTCTAATTCTGTGGTTAGGTTGGGAGGATACCGATTGTCACTCCAGTGCTCCCACTACTCCCTCACCTAAGGGCTAACATGCTCACATTAGTTTCCACTCAATTGAACCAAATTGGGGATTCTAATTTGTCACATAAGAATCTTCCAAATCTACATCCAACAAAGTATATTTCTCTATTTATTTGCAACCAATCCCACAGATGACATACTCTCCCATGAAATCAAATGTGATTCTCCATTTGCTGTAGAAATCATATCCCCTTTTCAAAATATATGTTTCTTAACACATTTTAACAATTCAATTCGCCATATCAAAATGTAAATGAAGATCAGAGTTCAAATCATTACAAATTATTGACATTTAAAACTGTAGAAAATAAAATCAATTCTTCACAAAACTATTTCTTCAAAGTAGGGATAAGAATAAAGAATTCTATCAGAATTCATGAGAAGGATTTGATAAAACATGGACTTCATTTATAAAAATAAGTTACAAACAAAAGAAATGAAAAATACAACTTATCTCACAATCCTTCCCAAGTAAATCCCTAGAAGTTCTGTCCAAGTCTTTCTCTCTTTACAAGCACTATCAATTCTCTCTTAGAAGTGTAATGAACAACAAATCTCTCACCTTCCCTCTCCTCTTACAACACTAGAAGACAATCTTCAAGCCCTTAACTTTCTCCTCTATCTCTCCCTCTTGGTTCTCACGCCATCTCCCTTTTTCACCTTTTTCTTTTTCCGCCCCACTCTAGAAGTTCTTCTCCAACTCTATTTTATTTTGGGTTGCCTCCTCTGAAAAGAGTTTCAATTTCCCTCCAAAATTCAAAAGTCAAACCTTTGAATTCAAAACATGTGCCTCTTTGATCCAAGAGTCAAATCCTTTCAAATTAGAACCTTCCAAACTGTCTATATGCATTGATTCACTCCATGGGGTGTTTAGAACAAGTGTCCCTTTGAAAATTTATGCACAATTTATCTCGAACAACCTTAATTTGAAAAAGCTGCACCTAGCGCATCATGCATCAGCGCTCTGGATTTTGGTGCATCATGCACCAAACCCAAAAATTGGTTGTTTTTTGCTCTAAATTTTGCTCCTTTTGCCATTTTTGCACCGAGTGTCTTAAAATGGTATACTAGCTACAAAAACATAATAATACTTTTCTTTAAAGTATAATATCACCAAAAATAGGCATAAAAAGGATACTTAAAAGGGTAAAGAGGCTTACCCCAATTGCAAAGATGGCAAAAGGGCGTGAGGAGGCTTATCCCAAATGTAAATAGTGGAATAGAGCTTTCCAAGACTTATCCCAAAAGCAAGGATGGGAATAAAAAATTATGTACTAAACCCGATATTATCATGCAAATAATGTAGAGAACCTGTGGTGTTGAACACATAGATATGCGGCATGTGATGATTGACATTGGTGAGAAAGATGTGTGAGACTTTGTATAGAGTATGGAACTCCGAGAGATGTGAAGAATTTGGTGCAAACAAGAATAATCTTGTTGTGGAAGCAAAGAGTAAGAAATCTCAAGCTCGAGAGAAACAAACTTAAGCAAATTTATCTTTCTTTTGTTGTTGTTTTTATCACATTTAATTATCAAAGTACTTATATATATTTTGAAAAGACTTAATTTTTATTGGTTGATTTATTTTCCAAAAAGAATATTTTATTCAAATTTCATAATTATTAAGTCTTATTATTTTGTTCTTTGTTCATTGTAGTTCAGAACCAACGTATCGTTTGGTGACTCTTGACTCATCCCACAAAGGGCAATTTAAGAAACAGACTACATTCTGAAACAAATTTCATTCATCTGCTCAAAATAGGTGTTACAGACTAAAAACATGTTGAAAAGGATCAAAAGTACATCTGAAACATCTTTTGATGAATATATCTAGAATATCACATGCTGAATATATATCACTGACGTAGTACAAAAGGTGACAAAAAGAGCTATTTGTCTGTCGTTTGTGGGACATCATGCTGACATACTAAGCCACGCTCAAGGATAAGAATTCCCTTTACGTGTACTTAGAGGTGCAACCCTCTCATAGGTTGTATGAGCGCAGCTCCTCCAGCTCTGGATCTGGTCAGAATTTGTATGGAATCTTGTTGTTGTCCATCCATCTGAAAGTCAAAGACACCTGGGGTGTCGTACTCGTGGGATGCAGTGCTTGGAAAGGTTTGATCCATTTCCTTTGAGAATCAGTACTGAGCCTACCGAAAGTAGAATCTCAATAGATCCCCTAAACTCCCCGGGGCCGATAACATCAATTCCTTTTCCAAATAGTATATTTCTCTTGCTCATAAAAGAGACCGTGTAGAAAGGCCTCATGATATCATGATGGTCTATATGCTGGGGAATGCAATCTCTCACATCTTAGATGTTGATGATACAACTGTTTAGAATGCAATCAGCTGACAATATACTCCACTAACCATTCACTTGATCATCCAATTAATCTCGGAGGGCATGGGGTCCAACTCATCATTTCTTAGGATGCCTGAGTTATTCTCTCGTCTATCCTTATTAAAATTATAGCAGCATCCGCACTGGATGGTTATCCTGCTTTTTTTTTCTCTCATCCATTTCCATGTCTCAGAGTAAGTTCTTTCCATCAGCTGGTCTTCATTCAAATATGCAGTCTAGGATTCTTCTTTCATCACTTTCAGTGAAGACTCTCGTGTACAACTCTAGGCCTTCCAAAATATTGACGATATTTCCTTGAATTTCTTTGTAAAATTTGAATTCTCTCCTTTTAACTTCATTTTTTCTTTCAAATTTTGCTGTGGGGATCCTTTGAGATTTCTCAAGAGGATATATCATCTCCACATCTGTAGTATACCACGTCTGACATGGCTCAATAGGTAATGGAAGGTAAGACTCGGTGTCCGAGTAAGCTGTCTCCTGGTGACCCGTATGGATAACTATGAATTCTTCAAATGAACTATAGTCGTCTATGTGTAGAGCATTGCATGTTGGCCACTCCACGAATGCCCCTCCTATCAATGACTGAAAAGGAACTTCAACGTTACACATGAGGCGACCCCTATAAAATTCATTTGGTACTTCAAATTGTAGTTGCTCTTTAAGGAACTCAGACTCAACCGCCATAGCGGGTAGACTGATGGAAGTTTCCCTCATGCAAGGGTTGTATATTTTCCCCTCAGGAATCGTGGTAAGTAAATATTTCATCTCTTCCAGGCATCTTCTTTCTTTACGTAGAATAGCTCTGTGCCTATGACGATTTGCATTCTGACGCTGAGTTCTTCTTAAAGGTGGATCTGACAGTCTCCCTTTGTGAGTGCTGACTAAGTTTTCAGTTGGTGTGGTTATCATGTATGGTAAACAACTAGTTTCCTCTATCAGATTCTATTGTGCAATTATTTTCTTCCTCTTTAGAGAGGAGTCTTCTTTTGCACCATATCTCACAAGCGACGATAACCCTTCTTTTTTTGGTCGGCTAACTATGTCCATCAGGGGACCCTCATAGTTAACATTGACTTGACCAAAGTCCGGGTCAAAATCTATGATGCTACCCCAATGTGCCCTTTCCTCGTTGAGTGCGAGATTCAAGCCATCCTTGAATGCAAAAATTAACTTCTGTTCTGACATTTTTTTTTTGCATATGACAAGAAAAACATTAGTGGGCTGAAATTTAGTAGGAACAAGAACAGAACAAAACATTTATTAGATAAAATTTTAATTTATAAAGGCGCAAAAGTTTTTTTATTATCTTATTTTTTTAATTTTAATGAAATGTTAAAATTAAGAAAAACAGAAGAGAAAAGAATGAAGTGGGCAACTTCAAAAATTTTCATTTCAATAAGATTAGTCTTATTACAAAATTTTGGACCCAGTCACAGACGCTTGGCCAAATAAGTAAACCCAAAACAATCCAGGTCTTAAAATCTCATTTTAAATAATTTCACCTAGCATAATATGTATTTAAATATCATCCATTGATTGACAGCATAAGTCTTTCACCTCGAAAATCTACCAGTTGGTAGGCTCCTCTTGAATAGACCCTTTCTGCAACAACTGGTGCCTCTCATGTCGGTTCAAAATTTCCACCTATCTTACGGTGTGCAAGAATAGGCCACTATAGAACAAGAACGAGGTCACCAACTTTGAACGTCCTCGGGTGGACCAATTTGTCATGAGCTTGTACAATCCTTGCTTGGGTAAAGTTCCACATTCTATTGTGTTTCTAGTCGCTTTCCCTCGAGACTTTCCAATTCTTCAAGTCTGACCTTTGCCCTTTCTTTTTTCATGAGTTGATTGGCAACGACAACTCTGAGAGACAGTGTCTGAATTTCTAACGGCAGTACAACCTCATACCGTACACAAGTTCATAGGGTATACATTGACTCGGAGTTGTGAGCTTCTTCTAGTAGGCCCACAAATCTTCTATCAGTATGTTATTCCAATCTCTTTTTATTTTCGTCTAGTGTCTTCTTCAAAATCTTTACCAATGTTTTGTTGAAGGCCTCGGTCAGGCCATTTACCCTGGGATAGTAGATTGTAGAGTATCTCCAGTCTATCCCATGCCTTTTGATGAAGTTGTTAGTTTTTGTACTTTTAAAGGATGTGCCATTGTCAGAAATTACTCTGCGCGGTACACCAAAATGGTAGACGATCTGACCTTTGAAGAATTGAAGGACGTGCTGTGTTGTAACCTCTCATAATGACATCGCCTCTGCTCATTTAGAGAAGTAATCCCTAGCGGGAAGACTAAATTTGTGTCCTTTATAGGATGAAGGGTCAATTGGACCTATTATGTCCATGCCCTAACACTCGAATGGCCATGAGGTAATGATCGGGTGTAGCACATTCGGAGGTTGGTGCTAAACCACCCTATGCACTTGACACTGGTTACCACTTTCTAGCTGTATCCACACAATCAGACATTGTTGCTGGCTAATAATATTCGAGTTTTTTTATCTTCATTTTCATCTTTGGTCCTGACTGGTGAGCACCACACAATCTAGCATGCACTTTTTTAAAGATAATTTGTGCTTCTGCTCTGCTCAAACATAGCAACCACATCTGATCGAACAATGTTCTGTAGAGAACATCTCCCACTAGAGCGTATGACATAGCCATTCTTATGATGTGGTATGCCTCAAACTTGTCCTCTGGCAAATTTTCAGTACGTAAATTTTCTATTAATGGCTTACTCCAATCTTCATTAATATCGACAACAACAATCGTCATTCCGTCTTCTTCTTTGAGCTTGTGTAGATTATTGAGGTTGATTTGAGACAAAACCCATCTTCCTTGTACTGTAATGTCAACGAAATCCTCTGGTGGCATGCCAGCTCCTTTACAAGTTTTGCTAAAGCATTGACATGGGCGTTTTCCCCCTGAGGAATCTGATAGAGGGTCACACTAAGAATCTGCTCCAACAATTTTATTGCGTACTGATGATATTCTGCTAATCTCAGCTTCAAAATCTTATATTGTTCAGTGACTTCTTAGATAAAAAGTTGAGAGTCACCATAGATGGTAATATCTGTTATATCCATCGACACTGCCATCTCCAATCCGGTGATTAACGCTTCATATTTTGCCTCATTGTTTGTGCATGGCTCTATCAGGTGGTGGGAGAATCTTATCATACCCTTATCTGGCGTGATGAAGACATGACCAATTTTTGCTTTGCTGGGTATAACTATTTCAGATCCTTTAACTTTTCTGGCTGATGAAGCTCTGTCAAAGTACATCTCCCAACGTTGCGTACTAAAGATTTCTATTTGTAATACTCGTTCATCTTGTGACTCATCATTAAGAGGGGACCTAGCCAGAAGTGGGTGTACGGCTAGAAAATATGCTAAAATATGTCCCTTGATAACAAGGAGGGGAACAAAAGTTAAATCAAATTGCAATAAAATCATTGAGCATCTTGCTAAATGTCCAAAAAGTGTTGGTCGAGTCATCAAATATTGCAATAGATTAACATTTGAAACTAGGGTTATCTTATTAGAAAGCATGTAGTGTCTAAGTTTCTTGGTGGAGAAAATTAAAGCTAGATAATGCTTCTCAATAGGCAGATACTTTATATTCATTGGTATTAGAAGTCACCTTAAGTAGTAGAGTGTGTTTTCCTTACCCTCGTAATTGACTTGGGCTAAGAGGGTTCCAAGAGAGTTGTTTAATGCTGCGGTATAAAGTATCAATGGTTTTCATGGGATAGGGGCTGCTAAAACAGGAGGTGTCATTAAATATTACTTAACGTCCTCAAAGGCCCACTGACATTTCCCTTTGCAAATGAATTTGGCTTCCTTTTTAATTAATGTCGAGAAGGGTTGAAACCTACCTGAGAGATTAGAAAAAATTATCTCAGATATGCCAATTTTCCTTGGAAGGAATGTAGTTGTTTCAAAGTTTTGGGAGGAGGCATTTCCAAGATAGCTTTAATCATATTTGGGTCGATCTTGACTAACCTATGACGGACAACAAATCCTAGAAATTTCTCATACGTAACGTCAAAGGTACACTTTAAGGGATTCATCTTGAGATTATCTTGTCATAATCATCCGAACACGATCCTCAAATCATACAAATGGTCTATTTTCTATTTACTTTTGTTGACCAAATCATCCATGTAGCATTCCACTTGGTTATGAATAAGGTCGTCAAAATCCTTTGTCATAGCTCGTTGGTATGTTTCTCCGACATTCTTTAACCCAAACGGCATTACTGTGTAGCAAAACATCCCAACCAGCATTCTGAATATTGTAAGTGTTTCATCCTCTGGAACCATCTTGATTTGGTTATATCCTGTTGATCCATCCATGAAAAAGAAAATTTCATGTATCGAAGCAATGTTCACCATCATTTTTGGTATTGACAACTGGAATTCAACTTTAGACATGCTTTATATAAATCCCTTAAGTTGACACATACACGGAACTATCCATTTTTCTTCTTAACTGGAACAATATTGGCTAACCATTTGGGTATTGTTCTTCTCTTACAAAGTTAGCGTCTATTAACTTCATTGCCTCGACAATGACTTGTTGCTTTATTTGGAGGTGCATTCTTCTGGGAGATTGTTTCACTGAGGTCATAACTTTGTCCACCATGATTTTATGAACTGTAACTTCTGCTGATAGTCCCTACATTTTATCATAACTCTAGGCAAAGAAATCTTTGAATTCTGAAAGTAACTTAATCAATTCTATAGATTCTTCTTTTCTGAGTAGAGAAGTTATAAATGTTGGTCGGAGCTGATCTTCTGTCCCGAGGTTAATTTCTTTCAATTCATCAATGGTTGATTTAATTTATCCCTCAAATTTTGGCGGAGCATCCTCTATCAGCTGATCGGTAGAGTCATCCTCCACATCAAGGAAATCCTCTTCGTATTCACCAATAACAACAACGCAAAATTATAAATCCACGATTAGTCCTACTGTACCAAATCTGAGACCCTCTTTTGAATTGGGAGTTTGATTTTTAACATTCCATAATTTTTCAAAAAGTTACAGTTTATCTTTCGGCATTTATTTTTGCAAATGTCCCTGTTGAATCAACTTTTGTACACAAGGTAAAAAATAACCAAAAAGTAATTCCATTAATTTATTAGGATTTTCATCCAAATTTACATAATTTTCAAGTTTAGCAGAAGTAGAATCATGGTAAAACTTGATTGGCTTTGAACTAGCGTTACTAACTTCCTTGACCTCTAGAATCTCAATCTTATGAGGGTAGATTGGAGAAAGGGTCATGGAATTCACGTAGTGGTTGATCCGATAATACAATGGCTCATATTCAATTTTCTCCACATCTTCCAAGGATATCTTGTACTGTGGTTTCTTCTATTTTGTCATCATTGTTTCCTCCGCATAACTCTCTTCATCACCAATATTGATGGTTGGCCTAGTCCGTTCAATAATCATATTGGCTCTTCCTCGTCCACATCCCTGGCCTCGACCTCGAGTGCATGAAGTAAAAGAACCCCTACCAACTTGTTGCAAAAGAGTGGTGGAAGATTGCTAAAGCAGAGTTGAATGGCCTTGCCATTGTAATTCTTCTGAATCTTCTATTTCATTTGCTACAATTTCACGAGAGAATACAATTTTCTTTAGAGGGGCATAGTAAGCAGCATCTTCATGAATGCCAACTTCATGAACTAAAAATGGTTGCAAATATCCCTTAATGCAATGCTCTTGTCCTTCCTTGTAATACTTAATGCATTGGTGTAGAGACGACAGAACTATGTTGTGTTCGTGAATCCACGGTACACCCACTAGAGCATTAAAAGGGGTCTCAGCATCGATGATAAGAAACTTGGCGGTTGTTACTAATTCTCC
Organism: Phalaenopsis hybrid cultivar; assembly: GCA_002079205.1. Lineage (NCBI taxonomy): Eukaryota > Viridiplantae > Streptophyta > Magnoliopsida > Asparagales > Orchidaceae > Phalaenopsis > Phalaenopsis hybrid cultivar. Next base: position 102,424 of record JXCR01145087.1, on the reverse strand, counting down.
AACTTTCATAAGTAATGTAATATATCCAAGGGCTCTGTCTCCCTTCTGGTTGAAATCTCTTAGCATCATTTTATCAGCCTTAAGATCTTGAGCCTCAATGTCCAAATAGGCTAGTGTCCGTAGACTCATCAAGTTGAGTGATGCTCTAGGATCTTTAAAAACTCTGGACAATACAAATCTGCCGATGTTAACGGAGATATAGAGCGGTCGGTTATGGTTAACGGTACCAAGCAGCGAGTCTTCATCTATAAAGATTACCCTAGGTTGTTCTTTTAACAAGCAAACTTCATCTGAGGATGTTCTGGCCATTTGAGCTAAGAAAATCTCTGGATCAAGCAAAGCTGTAACCAGAGATTCCCTCATCTCCTTCAACAAGATTAGAGCATCAAAATGCTTAGTTTGGTCGGTAACTTCTTAAGATGAGCTAGCACATTATAATCCACTTTATATAACCCTATAAACGTTACTTGGTTATTTTTTTCTTCTACTGGCAAAGGTGGAGGTAATTCTTCTTGAGTTACTATTTGTTTTCTGTTATCTGCTGGAGTTGTTCTTGGGGGTAATACCTTCCAGCTCCTTAAGTTTACTTCTGTAATTTCTTCTTCTTAAGACGTTGTAGGAAAAACTCCGGGTGCTTCTTCTTCTTTGGAAAGATCCAAATTTATGGTGAGTGGTATGCCATGACTCTCAAGGACTAGCTCCTCACTTCCAGTGCTATCCTAACCGGTGTTGTCGATGTCTTCTTCAATCTTGTTAACGGGTTCCTCAGACTTAAGTACGATTTGAGGATCAGTTTGGAAATTGAGATTGAGGTTAGATTGAGCAAAATTTGTTACATCATCACTAGAAACACTTAAAATGTAGCTAAAATCATAATTATTATACTCATAATACCCCAGTGGAGCGAAAAGATAATCATACATAGTCAGGGGTTTGAGGATTTTCTTCCCCAAATCCAAGATAACCAATCTAACAGTGGCAGCCCCTATCCTACCCCCCATGCTATCAATATTCATAACTTCATTCTTTTCTTTGTCTTCTGATTATGATGGTTTCTCCGGTAAAGTCTCCATCTTGGGCTTGGCAGGATGAAAACTCTGAACGGAGGCTTGTGCTGAAGCGGTTTGAATCTGATTTATTATGTTATTAATGACTTGTTCCAAATTGTACTCCATCCATCTTCCTTTGAATATGGATCTATCGGAGTGATTGGCTAGGCTAAAATCATATTCATAGAACCTTTTTTAGGTTCTTTTAAATATTCTTTCTGGATTGTTATATTCCCTTCTTGAAGGTTTTTCTCAAGCCAATCCTTAAAGACAAAACAATCCTCATCTTATGATACGAGCAATAATTAGGTTGATCCCTTTTATCTACCTCTTTGAGTTTTTTTGGATTTGATAATCTAAACTCAGACTTCTTTATTAAACTTTTGAACATCTTGGATACTGCTTCAGCTTTAAAGGATTACACCATTTTCTACTGTACATGGACGAACCTCTTATATTCTCAGCTCTGTATGATCCTCCAGAAGCGGTTGCTGGTTAGACTGGCCATATTGTTATGTTTGTTGTTGAGCATACTGTGATGACGACTGAGAATACTGATGAGAATTTTCTGCATGTATCTTCATCGGCTGTTTTCCAATATCGACTATTGCTACTATCTCAGACTTCTTCTCAAAATTTCAGACTACTCTAGTCTTGTCTGATTTCTTCTGGGAATCCATGTATTTAATTTCCTCTTGTAGGTTGCTAGATTTGCTGAGTAGCTTCTCAAAAGACTTGATGATGAGTCCCTTGAGTATGAAAGCTACTGACCCATGGATGCTTTTGAGTAAAATCTCAATTACATGATGTTCCTGAAGCTGTGGCTCACATTTCATGCTATTGTTTCTCCACATCAAGATGTAATCTACAAAGGTCTCATTGGGCTTTTGCTTCTCTATTATGAAATCTCTAATAGACACATGTGTTGTGCTCCAACAAATCTCTTCACAAACAACTATTCTAATTCAACAAATGTCTTGAAGGATCCGTTAGGTAACTCGGCAGACCAATCAAAAGGTATCCTTGAAAGGCTTCTGACAAACTGTCGAAAGAGTAAAGCTTCATTTCCTCTTGTGTTGACACAACTAGCTCGGAAATGTGCTATATGTTTCATTGGATTTTCGGTCACATCAAATATCTTAAAGTTCGATGACACAAAACAATTAGGGTAGGGTACGACATCGAACTCCTCTGCGCAGGGTCTACCTTTTAAAATCAATGCTCCACCCTTAGATTGAGCTAAGGCCTCCCAAACTTGTTCAACCATTTGTTTAAATTCCTTTTTTAGTATGACACTCAATGAAGAATCTTTTTTTGTTGATCATCTTTGTTTGCTGAGGCAACTTCCCTCCTTTCATTAGTGATATGTATGATCTCTGGCTGATTAACTTCTGGAGAAGCTAACTGTTGGGGTTGAGACTGTCCTTGAACTGTAGCCATAACATCCATAGCAGTGTCCATCTCTTCTATTATTTTCTCCATATGGCTGATTTGCTTGTCCCTTAGGAAGATAACCCTACACATATCATCTATGGTGCTCTCTTTGACGAGAGTTTGAGCATCGCACGTAGATGTAGCAGCTCTAGTTTTGATGACATGAATATCCATGAATTTTTCCTCGTGGTAATCGTTAAATTCAAAATATTTTCCATCCTCTTCATTAACAAAGACTCCATGTTCTCGGTCTAACTCAAAAATTTAAATCCTGAGCTTCTTGAAATTTTATATGGTTATTGATTCTTGTATCACTTTAAGATTTGGAGGATTCTGCTGAACATCTTCTAGCTGCTCACCCATCTTGCTGACAATAGCTGCGACAATGTCAGATATTTTGAACCCTAGCTTCATTACATGATCCTGCCCTATAGGCTCACTGATTTGTATTGGTATGACAACCTTAGGTAAGCACACCTTTTTTTCTAGTGAAGATATCTAGAGATAGGGTGTCTCAACATCAAGACATCAAATAGAGGTATGTTCCCCACGATACAAACCAGATACAAAATGAGGTAACTTCCTCATCTTTTGCTTCAAAACTTCATTATGAGTGATCGGCAGAACTCTCAGACCCAAACGTGACTTAACTTGTTGACAACTTGCGGGTCTCGGAGCAGCAACAGTAGTAGAATCAATGGTGATAATATTCATTATGAAGAAGGGAGCTTTCCCGATGATGACCTCGAGATCTTCAAACCCAACTCCAAACTTGATGTTGGGGGCGACGTCACGAGCATTATGGCTCGTCGGCAGGTTGCACGAGAATGTGAACATTTGGAATGCCATTGCAGTAGCTTTAAAACTAAAGCCCTGGGGTTAATTATTTGGCCAATACCTCAGAATTCTAGTGCGAGCACTAAAATCAATAGAGGTCAATCTGTATACTTGATAAGTTTTTAATTTGTGAAGATTTTAAAATATAATAAAAATAGTTTGCAAGCGGAGAGATTTAATTAATATAATAAAATTTAAGTAGCACGCACAACACAACACAATTTGATATAATTTGCAAAATAGCAAACCAAACTTAAAGAGAAGAGTGAAGTTCAGGAGCCAGTGCGAGACCGACTTTACAACGCACAAAGCCTGGGCAGAATTAGTCCACCAACACACCTATTGAGGGTTCGACCCTACACAAAGATTAAAATTCCTAATAAGCTCCTGAACCTCTCTGTTTAAAGGTGATTAAACAGACAGTTCTGAAGTCCAAAGGAGTTGATTGTATTTTCCTAAGAGAGAAATGGGTAAAGGATGTCAATAGAAGAAGGGTAATTTGGTTCATGAGGGACATGAACACATTACTGATGTATGAAGACAATATTCTCTAATTTAAATGGAGTGAGAAACTAGCCCCGAGTAAATTTGCCATGAGCTGTCAGCATAATTTTAGGTAAGGAGTTGCCCGTTGGAAGCTGTTGGTCACTGGAATAGAAATCTCATCGCCCGCTTCGGAATGACATTTAATTTACATATATACATAAGTTTAGAAAAATATGAAATAAAACAGATTCCATATTTTTCATATTTTAAATGAAAGAGCACTACATCTCAAGCCACATATTTATCCCAAAAGATAAACAAAAGGCTTGAGGGTGAAGCTCGATCAAATAAACTAAGAAACATATGACATCAATTTGGTATGCAAAAACCATTTTATTTATAAGTCTACAAGTTCCCCTATTTAATATGAAAAATTAAATAGGGTTTATAATAAGCTAAGTTCGGAAAAGCTTCCTATAAGGGCAAGCCTCTATAATTAATTACATCTTAGATAACCGAATTCATCTAAGAAAACTCTCGATAAAAATCAGGGGATATTGTATTCAAAAAGGTCAAAAGGAAAGAACTTTTTAAAGAGATCAGACAAAGAGGTGTGAAAGGGGTATGGCTCAAATTTGGAACATTTTATTTTGGAAACCAAAGAAAGAGAGACTAGAGGATGTCATAGATACTGAGGGGAACCTTGATGACTTCCCAGACTACCCTATGATTTGGCTTCAGTTTAGAAGAGGGATATTTAAATATTTTCATCCTGCCAATTTTATTATTTATGGCGTACATTCATGTGAAATGACCAAACAAATAGTCTGAAAATTGTGAGGATTTAGGTTGTCTTATTGAAAACCTCAGAATCCTAAGAAAAGTTAGGGCTTATATTGTATAGCAGAGCTATACAAAAACCTAAGGATAAGTTGAGGATTTATGTCGCACTAGTCGGAAAACTTTAGAGTCCTATGTCTTGGTTCGTTAATTCTAAAGAAAAGAATGGTTTAACTGGTGTGGATATGTTCTGCTATTGAAGATGGTCGTGCTCTCCACAATGTTAGTTCCAAGCTTCACATCGTGGCGAGTTTAAGTTTTCTAGTGTGTCAAGTCTTGATGTCAAATCAAATGTTTACTATGTGCCATGGTTATTTAAATTTTATGGGGCATATTAAAGTTGATTAGAGTGTCATCGGTTAGGATCCTACAGTTCCCTCTTTCCGGTACCACTATTTTCTTTTGGATTCACTTAGTCCAAATGAATTTACTAAACTCAACTTAATGAGTCCCATATTTTCATTTAGACCGTGGGAAGTCTTGTTAGCAACCGTAGCTTACCTTCTCCAAGGGATTTCAGATCATCCAAAAGAGACATCTTAATTTAGTGGCAATTTTTATTTTGTGATGTTTGCGATTAATTTTTTAGTTGTCTTATATTTTGAATGTTGTAGCGGTGAATTTTATCTTGTTTAATTTTTAAATTTTGATTTTGGTTTTGTGGCTATCCTAGCAGTTTTGGTTTTCATGCACGATGACATCGTTGTTTAACATGCAAGTTTGAAGCAAGAAGTACAGAAAGGTAAATGTAATAATTTAAAAGCGTAAATGTCGATTCGTCTCGTTCCTCTACCTAAAGGTTAGTACTTGAAAAGGCAAGTATATAATTTTACAAAGAATTTATATTACAAGAATAGATGAAGGTGTAGCTATCCAACCCTATAGTATTATTCTATTGAGCCTCCGAAATTCATAGTGGATGATTCTAGAACAAAATATGGCAAGTTCAACTTGTCCTTCAAAATATCTAAAAGATTTTGAAGTTCTCTGGGTACCACCCTAAACTACTTTGAAGGTCTCTTGAATTATTTTGAGTTCATTTTTTATTTTATCATATTTTTCCATTAATCACCTGACATTAGAGTGAGACTACCCTGTTGCCCAGTGAAACTTGACAATTCAATTATCCTAAGGATAAGATACTTAGGTTAATTTGATACTTCACTTTATATGGCTGAAAGCCCCTAAGACAAGCTTAAGACATTAAAGATTTGGTGCCCATTGGCTTGGAGTGTTTAAAGATGTTAATTACCAATCATGTTATCCTCTAAATCTGATCAATTGAGTTTAGGTATCAAACATAGGTCACTACCAAGCCCTTAACAATCATATTGGGAAAGATGTGATGGTTAAAATTTTGCTTTAAGTGACATATATTCTTATTGAAAGATCGAATCATCATAAATTTTAGGCTTAAGATAAGTAAATTATCATCTTCCTAGCTTAAGTCCACCACTTAGAAATCATTTAATCTTAATTGACTTCCAATTCATGAAGATTAGGGAAATTATGATTTTATTGGTATTGCGAAAAGGTGGTAAGTGAGTTTCTACCTCTTGATCCCATCATGTTTCAATCATCCAACGTATTTATTAAGAATCAAAATTACCCATCCCAATGATGAATCCTAAAGTTTGATTAAGGCACAAAAATCTAAAATTAACATTTTGCCCTTTGGGCCTTTCATCTTTTAATTCTTCCAGTAAAATTCAAATGGCCTTAACAATCTTTGAGTATCCCAAGCATGGATCAAATAAAATACCAGGAAGGAGAGTATGAATTTTCAAAATTTGATTTAAATTAAAATAATTATTTTAAGTCAAAGAATAAGATTTCAATGTTAATTTATTTCATTAATCAAAATGAAGTTTTAATTTTTGGGGAGATTATTGGAGGTTTTCCTAGGTGATACTCCAAAAATATATGCATTTTTAGACCCAAATTTTATACTCATTTTTTATGATATTGCAATTTAATGGAGTATATTTTTCATGCTTTATTGCAGGTTGTTGATTTTTAGGACTTAGAGCAAAAAGGAAGCAATAAGGATGAAATTTTGAGTCGAAATATAGAATTTGAAAATTTGTTCAGCGCCGACAGTGCCATTTGACAGAGACATGGATTTAATTAAATGGCCTCTAGAGCCGACGACACTAGTGTCGGTGCAGGCCCTATTTCTAAAAGATTCGACAAATTTGGATGCTTTTTGAAGAGTTTTTGGATGCACCTATTGGAGAACCGACCCTAGGCTCTATTTAGATCCAAAATTGATCAGAAAGGACCCCCTTCTTTGCCCTCTTCGCCCCTTTCGCACCACTTCGAGCTCCTCCTTGCCCCTTTACATTATTCCACGCCATTCCACACTATTAGTCAGTTAGTTCCGTTATAGTTTTGAGTTTGTGTGGTTATTTTAAGTGTGAATTCTTCTCTAAGTTTTGGAGAGGGAGAGAAGTGAGATTTCTTCTTCCTACATTTTTTAAGCGAGGCTACAAAAGATTTGCTTTGAGAAAGAGTTTCAGATAATTGTTGTTTGTTTGTTATTGTTGTATGAACTTCCTTGTATTTATAAAATTTGTGTTTTATGGTATCTTTCTCATGAAGTCTGAGTAGTTTCCTTTATATTTCTCCCAACTCTGAGATATGGTGAAATGAAGAGATAATTTCGATGTGCCAATGTTAAAATATAAAATAAATTGTGATTGTTTTTCAACTCCGATCTTAATTTACTTTTCTATCTAGCCAATTGAATTGTTAGAATATTTTTTGAAACATATGATCCAGGAAATGGAGTATGAGTTCTACAACAGAGTGAGAATAACATTTAAGTCCATGAAGGAGTATTTTGTTTATGGAATTAAGTGCAAATAAATTGGGAAATATACTTTGTTGGGTGTAGAATTAAAGATTTTTAGGGTGACAGACTAAAATTCCCAATTCAATCATAGTGTTTAAAGAACTAAAGGGAGAGTTAGCCTTCAGGGGAAGGGAAGTGGGAGCTATGAAGTGGGAGTCAGTATCCTCCTAGCCTAGCCACGGATTTAGAGACTAAACCTAAGATTAGCTAAAGATTTTCTATAACACGGAATCAGGGTAGAGAATTAAAATTATCCTATTTGGCACAATACAAATTTAAACCATTTATCTCATCTCATTTCACCAAAAAGCCCATTGTAGTGGGAAATATGCTTTTCATATAAGAAAAATTCATCACACAAACATAGTTTAGTAGTTACTATTTTGAACTCTGCATTTAAATTCTGCCAATAGTTAATAATTTAATATTGATAGTATCTTAAACATTTGAAATTAATGACAGTAATTTTGTTTTACCTCTGTTGAATTTCTTAGTTAATTTATCATTTCAAATTTAAACCTTCCTCGTGGGATCAATATTTGGGACTTAAATAAAAAGTCTTATATTACTTGATAACAAAACGTATACTTGCGTAGAATACCAACATTAAGTACTTAATGTTATTATTCATAAAATACCGCATCAAGTTATTGTCACCGTTTTAAAGCCGAGTCAACTTTATAAATTTTACACAACAATATTTCCGTTGGTCAAGTTTTTTGCACCGTTGTCGGGGAAGGTAACAAAAAATTAAATAAATTTGGTAAATTAAGAAATTTTGGAGATAAAATACAAAATATCAAAAATATAAATATATAATCAAAAATGCAAAAAAAAATATAACTATATATTTAAGAGTATTTTTAAGGAATTTTTCTTTGCTTATTATATTTGTTTATGCAAAATATTGAATCTGAAGGTTTAGTACCTTACAATTCAGAATTATAACGTACTATTAGAAAAATTCAAAAATGATAAAAATAAATTAAACATTTGAATGAAATGGCGAATAACTTAGATAATCAAATAAATGAAAATCACAAAGACCATTACAAGATTATGCTAATCCAACAGCAGATGAACTTCACTTAACTATTCAAAATCCTGATGTTGTTGCTAATTTATTTGAGCTTAAACCTGCTATTATTCAAATGGTACAAAATAATCAGTTTGGAGGAACACCTACTGAGGATCCTAACTTACATCTTATTAGCTTTCTTGAAATATGTCCTACTTTTAAATTTTACGGAGTGTCTAATGATGTTGTTAAGCTTAGACTTTTTCCTTTTTCATTAAAGGATAAAGCTAAAGCTTGTTTAAATTCATTAGCATCTGGATCTATCAGAGCTTGGGGAGACTTATCACAAATATTCTTGGCAAAGTATTTTCCACCCTAAAAACCGCTAAGCTTAGAAATGACATTACATCTTTTTGTCAGTTTGAAGGGAAATCATTATATGAAGCCTGAGAAAGATTTAAGGATCTCCTTAGAAAATGTCCATACCATGCTTTACCTATATTGGTTAATAATTCAAACTTTTTACAATGGATTAGTAGGATCACTTAGATCTATTATAGATGCAACTGCAGGTGGATCTTTAATGTTAAAACTTTTAATGAAGCACACTCTTTAATAAAAGAAATGACTACTAATAATTTTCAATGGCCCTCTGAATGTGTAAATCATAAGAGACTAGATAGTATTCATAACTCTGATGTAATGTCTATTTTAGCTTCTTAAATTGTTGCTATATCGAAAAAGATTGATCAAATTGAAGTGAACTGTTCTCATATACCACAAGTATTAGAGGAAATTTTGCTAGGACAGATAATTTATACTGAATCATCTTATGAAACTTTGAATGTTATTAATAATCAATATAACAATCCCTATTCTAACTATAACAACCCTGGATGGAAAAATCATCCAAATTTTAGTTGGAATAATTATAAAAATTCAATGAACCCCTCAGGAAACATAAACAACCAAGAAAATCCTTATTATAGACCTTATTATCCTCATGGATTTAACTCTAACCCTAACCCACAAGTTAAGGAAAAGAAGTTGACGATGGAAGAGGTAATGTAAATATGGGAAATAAAATACAAAATCAAGGGGCTGCTATTAGAAATATTGAAAATCAATTTGGACATATTGTTATTGCACTTAGTAAGAGACCTTTAATAAATCTTTCGAGTACTGTGGATGTTAATCCAAAAGAACAAAATAAGGAGCAAATTAAAGCTATTCAATTATGTGAAAAATAAATTGAAACAATAATCCAAAGAGAAACTGAAGTTGATGGGGAGAAGGAAGAGATTGAAAGTGATCACAATGAAAATGAACAAACACAAGTTCCTTTAGAAAAACCATCACCTTTGTTTCCTCAACGATCAAAGTAGAAGAATAAAGACAAACATTTTACAAATTTTTTAGAAATCCTTAAAAAGTTAACGATAAACATTCCTTTCATTAAGGCTTTGGAACAAACGTCAACTTGTGTGAAATTTATGAAAGTTATACTAAAGAAGAAAAGGAAGTTTGCAGATGATGAGACCATTGCACTCATTAAAGAGTGCGGCGCTATTATTCAAAAAAAGCTTCCTGAAAAGGTAAAAGATCCTGGTAGTTTTACTATACCTTATGCAATTGGTAAACNGTGACAATAATTTTGTTTTACCTCTGTGAATTTCTTAGTTAATTTATCATTTCAAATTTAAACCTTCCTCGTAGGATCAATATTTGGGACTTAAATAAAAAGTCTTATATTACTTGATAACGATACGTATACTTGCGTATAATACCAACATTAAAAACTTAACGTTATTATTCATAAAATACCGCATCAAGTTATTGCCACTGTTATAAAGCCAAGTTAACTTTATAAATTTTACACAACAATATTTCTGTTGGTCAAGTTTTTTGCACCGTTGTGGGGGAAGGTAACAAAAAATTAAATAGATTTGGTAAATTAGGAAATTTTGGAGATAAAATACAAAACATCAAAAATATATATATATATATATATAATCAAAAATGCAAAAAAAAATATAACTATATATTTAAGAGTATTTTTAAGGAATTTTTCTTTGCTTATTATATTTATTTATGCGAAATATTGAATCTGAAGGTTTAGTACCTTACAATTCAGAATCATAACGTACTATTAGAAAAATTCAAAAATGAAAAAAATAAATTAAACATTTGAATGAAATGGCGAATAACTTAGATAATCAAATAAATGAAAATTGCAAAGACCATTACAAGATTATGCTAATCAAACAGCAGATGAACTTCACTTAACTACTCAAAATCCTGATGATGTTGCTAATTTATTTGAGCTTAAACCTGCTATTATTCAAATGGTACTCAGTTTGGAGGAACACCTACTGAGGATCCTAACTTACATCTTATTAGTTTTCTTGAAATATGTCCTACTTTTAAATTTTACGGAGTGTCTAATGATGTTGTTAGGCTTAGACTTTTTCCTTTTTCATTAAAGGATAAAACTAAAGCTTGTTTAAATTCATTAGCACCTGGATCTATCAGAACTTGGGGAGACATATCACAAAAATTCTTGGCTAAGAATTTTCCACCCTAAAAAACCGCTAAGCTTAGAAATGACATTACATCTTTTTGTCAGTTTGAAGGGGAATCAATATATGAAGCTTGAGAAAGATTTAAGGATCTCCTTAGAAAATGTCCATATCATGCTTTACCTATATTGGTTAATAATTCAAACTTTTTACAATGGATTAGTAGGATCACTTAGATCTATTATAGATGAAACTGCAGATGGATCTCTAATGTTAAAATTTTTTAATGAAGAATACTCTTTAATAAAAGAAATGGTTACTAGTAATTTTCAATGACCCTCTGAATGGGTAAATCCTAAGAGACTAGATAGTATTCATAACTCTGATGTAATGTCTATTTTAGCTTCTTAAATTACTGTTATATTGAAAAAGATTGATTAAATTGAAGTGAACTGTTCTCATATACCACAAGTATTAGAGGAAATTTCGCTAGGACAGATAACTTATACTCAATCATCTTATGAAACTTTGAATGTTATTAATAATCAAAATAATAATCCCTATTCTAATTATAAGAACCCTGGATGGAAAAATCATCCAAATTTTAGTTGGAATAATTATAAAATTCAATGAACCCCTCACGAAACACAAACAACCAAGGAAATCCTAACTATAGACCTTATTATCCTCATGGATTTAACTCTAACCCTAACCCACAAGTTAAGAAAAAGAAGTTAACGATGGAAGAGGTAATGTAAATATGGGAAATAAAATACAAAATCAAGGGGCTGCTATTAGAAATATTGAAAATCAATTTGGACATATTGTTATTGCACTTAGTAAGAGACCTTTAAGAAATCTTCCGAGTACTGTGGATGTTAATCCACAAGAACAAAATAAGGAGCAAATTAAAGCTATTCAATTATGTGAAAAAAAAATTGAAACAATAATCCAAAGAGAAACTGTAGTTGATGAGGAGAAGGAAGAGATTGAAAGTGATCACAACAAAAATGAACAAGCACAAGTTCCTTTAGAAAAACCATTACCTCCATTTCCTCAACGATCAAAGTAGAAGAATAAAGACAAACATTTTATAATTTTTTTGGAAATCCTTAAAAAGTTAACGATAAACATTCCTTTCATTAAGGCTTTGGAACAAACGTCAACTTGTGTGAACTTTATGAAAGATATATTAAAGAAAAAAAGGAAGTTTGCAGATGATGAGACCGTTGCACTCATTAAAGAGTGCAACGCTATTATTCAGAAAAAGCTTCTTGAAAAGGTAAAAGATCCTGGTAGTTTTACTATACCTTATGCAATTGGTAAATAGTTTTATGGAAAAGCCTTATGAGATTTAAGAGCGAGTATCAATTTTATGTCTCTATCAATTCTTAAACGTTTAGATTTAGGAGAGATTTCCCCTATTACTATAGCTCTTCAATTAGTTGATCGATCAATCACTTATCTTAAAGGAGTTATAGGAGATGTATTAGTAAAAGTGGATAAATTTATCTTTCCTATAAACATTATAGTATTAAATATGGAGGAAGATAAAGAGATTCCTATTATTTTGGGGAGATAATTTCTTGCAACAGGGAGAGCTGTAATAGATGTGCAAAAAGAAGAATTAATAATGAGAGTTAATGATCAAGAAGAAACATTTACTATTGCAAAAGCTATAAAATATCCTGCAATAAAAAAAGACAATGAATGTTTAGGATGGAAGTTACTGATTATCTAAGTAATAAGCAATTTAAGAAAGAAGTTGAAGAAAAACTTTGGCAAAAAGAATTTAGTGAAAATGAGAATGAATTAAAAGAAGGAAATTTAGATTATATTCAGGACAAATTTGAAACTTTAGACTTGTTGGAAAATGATAATAAAAATCTTATTCCTTCAGTATTAAACCACCTGAACTTGAACTGAAAGTATCACATGCCCATTTAAAATATGTTTTTTTTAGTAGATTCATCTTCTGAGTTAACTGAAATTCAAGAACAAAAATTAATGTAAATGTTAGAAAGATATAAAAAGGCTTTTGGATGAACTTTAGCAGATATTAAAGTAATTAGTCCTTCAATTTGTATGCACAGAATTCAATTAGAAGAACAATACAAACCTAAACCTGATCCTCAGAGGAGATTAAACCTAATAATGAAAGAAGTTGTTAAAAAAGAAAATTTAAAATGGTTAGATGCTGGAATTATATATCCAAATCTAGACAGTGCTTAAGTAAGCCCAATTCACTGTGTTCCAAAGAAAGGAGGAGTGACCGTTGAAGTAAATGAGAAAAATGAATTAATTCCAATAAGACAAGTTACAGGTTGGCGAATTTGTATATACTATAGAAAATTTAACATGGCTACCAGGAAAGATCACTTTTCTTTACCCTTTTTAGACCAAATGTTGGATTGATTGGTTGGAAACAAATATTACTGCTTTTTAGATGGATATACCAGTTATCATTAAATTCCAATTGCTTCTTTGGATCAAGAGAAAACAACATTTACAAGCCTTTATAGAACATTTACTTTTCATAGAGTGCCTTTTGGACTATGCAATGCATCAGCGACATTCCAAAGATGTATGATGTCAATTTTTAATAGTTTGAATGAACATGGAATTGAAGTATTAATGGATGCTTTCTCTATATTTGGGACTTCAATTGAATTATTCTTAAATAATTTAGAAAAATTTCTAGAATTATGTGAAAAAATCAACTTAGTACTAAATTGGGAAAAATGTCAATTTGTGCTTGCAGGAGGAACTGTACTTGGGCATAAAATTTTTGAAAATGGCATGAAAGTAAATCTTGCAAAAATTTAAGTTATTAAAAAATTACCACCTCCTACTACGGTCAGACGGTAAGAAGTTTTTAGGACATGCTGGTTTCTACAAGCGTTATATAAAAAAATTTTCAAAAATAGATAAGCTAATATGCCAACTTTAAAAAAAAAACATACAAAATTTGATTTTAATGAGGAATGCCTAAAAGGATTTGAATTATTAAAAGAAAAAACAATCACCACACCTATAACAATCCCACTAGATTGGGAGAAACCATTTGAAATAATATGTGATGCTAGTGATTATGTTATTGGAGGTGTTTTAAGACAAAAGCACAACAAAGATTTTAAAGTAATATAATATGCTAATAAAACTCAAAATGATGCTCAAATTAATTACACAACTACTAAAAGAGAGTTTTTAGTTATTGTTTATGCCTTTGATAAATTTAGACCTTACTTGATTAAAACCAAATGTATAGTGCATACAGATTATTCTGCTATCAAATAATTGATGCAAAAGAAGAATGCTAAACTAAGATTGATTAGATGGATACATCTTTTGCAAGCATTTGATTTTACTATAGTTGATAGAAAGGGAAATGATAATCAAATAACAGATCATTTGTCTAAACTAAAAAAAGAAATATTAACTAATTTTGTAAATGAAATTTTAGAAAATTTTCATAATGAACAATTATATAATTTTGATGAAATTAATATATCGTGGTATTCCGATATAGTAAGTTATATTGTATGTGATATTCTACCACCTGATATTAAAAATCAATAATTAAAGAAATTTATATATGATTCAAAATTTAATTTTTGGGATAACCCATATTTATATAAATAATATAAATATCTAATTATTAGAAGGTGTGTGCCTCATGAAGAAACTCAACAAAATAATTGAAAGAAGTCATGATTTTGAATTTGGAAGACATTTTGGAACAATTAGAACTGCATATAAAATTTTGCAAGCTGGATTTTATTGGTCTACTCTTTTTAGAGATGTTAATGAATATATTAAAACATGTGATCGATGTCAGCGAGTAGGAAATATTTCTAGAAGAAACGAGTTGCCTCTAAATTACACATTGGAAGTTGAAATTTTTGATGTGTGGGGATTAGATTTTTTGGGACCATTTATGCCTTCATTTGGAAACTTATATATATTATTTCTATTTATTATAAGTCCAAATGGATTGAAGTTGTTGTTGTACCTAAATGTGATGCTCGGAGCGTTTCTAAATTTTTAAATAAAAATATTTTTACAAGATATGGAATGTCGTGAGTAAGTAATACTGATGGAGGATCATATTTTAGGAATAAAAGAATCAAAAAATTAATTAAAACTTATGATATTATACATAGATTTTCTACTTCTTATCGTCCTCAGACTAGTAGTATCGCATAAATATCAAATCGTGAAATAAAATAAATTTTAGGAAAATTTTTAAATCTCAATAAAATGGATTGGTCTACTGGATTAGATACTACATTATAGGCATACAAAATTGCCTATAAGTCTTTTATTGGAATGTCCCCATACAGACTTATTTTTCAAAAAACATGCCACTTACCAATAGAATTGGAGCATAAAACTTTTTGGGCTATTAAATAATTTAATTTTAATCTAAAATATGCTAATGATAAAAGATTATTACAACTTAATGAATTTAAGAAGATTAGAAATGAAGCATATGACAATGCAAAAATTTATAAAGACAAAATGAAAATATGGCTTGATCGAAAGATGTTTAACAAGAAGTTTGAACCTGGACAAGAAGTTTTATTATATAATTCAAGATTGAGATTATTTCCAGGAAAACTGAAATCCAGATGGTTAGGACAATTTAAAGTGATTAAAGTCTATCATTACAGAAAATTTTTATTAAAGATCCTAAAACTGGAAAGATTAGGCATCGATTGAAAAATTATTATGAATGACACATACCACAATTTAAAAAAATTTTAATGTTAAGTCAACCCGATTAAACAAATGGTACATTGAGCTNNNNAGTCCTACACAATTTTATATATCATAAATTAAGATAAATATTGGTATTGGAGGAAAAATTGGAATCAAATTGAAAAAAAAAAGTAAAAGACGTGAGCTTGGCCCTTGGCACCAACGACGCCCTCTAAATGAACCATGGCGCCGCCATTGGGAGCGCTGACGGCGTCCCGAGCAATTTTGCACTTGTAGAGCGAATTTGACAAACTTTAACAAGATTTTGAATTCGTAAAAACTGCTTTGGACATCCAAAAACTTCCTAATTTTGAATTTCATGGCTTCCAGTTTCATAAATACTTTGAGGTATGGAGTTTTCAATAAATAAAAAAGTTTATCAGTTTTGACGGGCAGAGATTATACAACAAAGTCATCACGAAGAAGAGACTTATTAAGGAGAGAGGTTTTGTCTATCATGGACTAAGTAATCCTAGTTCACAGATTGAGAAAATCATTTTGCAAATGCATTGGAAAGTTCTATGCTACACTACCATTGTAGTTGTAGTACCATTAGTAAAGGAATTCTATGCTAATGTTGACCTCACTTTTGGTTGAGGTTCAGTTTTTCCTCCCTAGTAGCCTAAGCTCTAGCCATTGGACTTTCCTATTGAATATTCATAGAAAACAAGATATGGAACCATTGCCATTAGAAATTCTACCCTCTTCTTTACTCAACTTAAAGTTCCACATATTGGTCCTAACCTCTAGCACTTGGTAGGTGGGGTCACTATGATGGAAACTCAAGATGAGTCACCCTTCGGACTGCTGGACCTTAGGGTTGACCCTGGGTGTTGGTATGGAGCTAGGGCACTCACTACACTCATCTACACTCACAATCACTCACAACCCTAAACTCAAATTTCTAGCCTAGGTCCCTTGATCTTTTTGGGATACTCATGTAGATGGTCCCCTAAACCTATCAGCCCTAGGGCTATGATTGAACTAAGTCCACTACATAGAGGAACCAAAATGGGATTTCCTTTGGTCCATGGCTCATTTAGGGTGATTAGTTACCCAATCCAACCAAAAATGGCCATCTTGGCCTTTTGCCCCTAAACACCCCCAATTTACCAGATACCCCTCCATACCCCAAAATCCCAAAAATTCCAAAAATTCCCAAAAAATCTCGATAAATCCCATATATTCCCAATTTCATTTTTATCAACTATCTCATGACCCAATTTGGCCAATTTGATCATATTTAACTAAAACCCCAATTTGCCTTTAAGGGCCCAAATTTCCCCAAATTCAACCCAAATGTCCATCAATTTGATCTCAATTTACCCTAATTCCAATCCTAAACTCAAATTAACTTTTGATATGGCCAAAATAAACCAAATTTAAGCTTAATTAGCTCATTATTTGAGCCTAATCTTGATTTATATCAAAACCCCAATTTTGACCACATAACCTAATCTTACCAAATTGAACCCTTAGCCTAGTCAATTGGCCCCAATTAATGTTGAAAATCTTTATAACATTCTTATACATCAAAATCAACTCTCAATTGGCCTTGGTGAACCCTCAAATACATTTTATTTTAGCCTAAATCAAATTCCCAAATTTAGCCCCAAATTGGCTAAGTCCCAAAATTTCACCCAATTGATTGCCTTAAGACCCAAATTGGCATCCAATTCATGTTGAAAATTCTTCATAGGGTCCCTATTAACCATTTACAATAATTAATTTGGACTTAGCCCAAGGCTAACCCAAGCTAGACCCAAGCGTAGCCCAACATAACCAAATTGATTAAAATCCAAAATTCCCTCAAATTGACCCTTCAATTGAGCTCAAAACCACTTTCATCCTTCACCAAAGTTGTTCCTTACAATCATATACACTAAATGAAACATTTATTTGGGTCATTTTACATGGTTAACCTAGCCCAAACCTAAGCTTTGATCACTTTAACCCCACATTGAACTCATGCACTAAATGTGACCTAACCACCCTAAAGTCGCCAAATTAACTCCACCACATCCAATAGTTGGACTTAGTGACCTGTCCAAAAACCATGAAAAGCCATGGACCAAAGGTCCCCCAAATTAAGGGATCTTATTTCCAAAAATGCACATGCTTAAGGCATGGACCAAAGGTCCCCCAAATTAAGGGATTTTATTTCCAAAAATGCACATGCTTAAGATACTGGACCAAAGGTCCCCCAAATTAAGGGATCTTATTCCCAAAAATACACATGCTTAAGATATCTGGACCAAAGGTCCCCCAAATCAAGGGATATTATTTCCAAAAATGCATGTGCTTAAAATATCCTTACCAAAATTAGGTATTATTGCACTAAATTGCTATGACATATTCCCTCTGGGTTCCCTGAGCTCCTAGCCACCTCCCCCTGGCTGGCCGGTTAGCCTAGTGGCCAGAAAAGCTCAAAACAGAGAGCCATCCCCATGGAACCTTACCCAAATCAAACCTAGAGGCCAGCTCAGCCAAACTAATTGATGGAGCTTCTCTGCCCTCCACCTAAGCAACATAATGCACCCAAACTTATGCCCTGAGAGCCACCCCATGGCCATTTTCATAAAAACTCACCTCCACGGCCATGGGAGGTGTGCTGAAAATTTCTTAGAGAGACCCTCCCAAACTTCTCAAAAAGCTTCTCCGAGTTCCCCTCTGTGCAATCCAACCCTCCTCCCCCACTGAATTTCACTGTGGAAGCTTGATTTTGAGCTCAAACCTCTGCCCAAAACTAAGATAGAACTCATTACACCTCCACACTCCACCAAACTCAAATTAACTCTACGCACACCTTCACAACAGTGAAAGAAGGAAAAGCCCCATCAAATTACCCTCTCCCAGAGCCTCTACCATAGTTTTAGACTAACACCCAAATACGGTAGTGATTGAAATCATATCTAGGCCTCACACCACAGTAAAAGGTTCAACCCCTAGCCTCTTTGGACCCCAACAAGCATGCCAAGGCTCTCTGATTGAAGCTTCACTTCTCAGAGCAAAGGTATAGAACCTCACCTCCTCCCAAGCCTATTTTGATTCTCTATTTGCTTACAATTAATTTGATTGCTTGATTACAGTGTGGATGTGTTTGTCTCACTTAGACGAGTCTATAAAATCAAACCCAAAGTGATTTGGTTGAGTCTAGGCTGAGATCTTAGGGTTTTAGTCTGGATGGTCACGAGATCATTCTATCGGGGATGATGACGGTGAACCGTTTGATCAAGCGTGTATCGAATAGATGGAGGAGATCGAGTCGGACAGCACTTCGAAACATAAACCGCGGGACGAGTCAGCAGCTACGTAGACGGCAGCGTCCAACCAGAGTGCACCACGCATGCCTTCAGAGCTGCCTAGGATCTAGTCAGCACACGCTATTTAAATAAATAAATAGGTCTTTTTACTATTTATTTAAATACCCCTAACATAGAAAATTCATAACTTTGTGTAGAAAAATCACAAAAATAAAATAAAAATACCCTCTTGCTCAGTGAATAGAGGAGAACAATGTGGAATAAACTTCAAGTCCATTTAATGCATATTTTTATTTTTAATTATTTAAACACTGTTTTGAATTTTGATTCTCCATGCATATTGACACATCACCTTAGCTTGAAATTTTGGCATGTTGTAGCCTCTCTCAAGGGAAACATCCACTGATTTTTTTAAAGTTAGAGGAGGTTTCTATACAAAGATCCTTATTTTTCATGTTTTTGCACATTATTTCCTTAAAATAATCATGGAAATTAGCATATTGATTATAAAATTCCAAGAAAATTTTGGAAGGGCTACCATGACCAGAGAAGCTTTTGGAAATAATTTTAAGGGTCAAGCCATTTAAAATATACCTAATTTTCACAAACCCTAAGTCCTTAAGTTAAATAATTTTGGAAAATATAAATGTTTAAATGACCTGATTTTTTATCTCCACTGTGGTCCTAATCCAAAGGACTCACCATAAAAATTTCAAAATATTTTGAGTTCATTTGATAACTTAAGTTGATTTTTAAAGGTTAACATTACTTTTAACATTTAAATGATATTAAAAAAATCAAAATACAACTCAAAAAATTATAAAACTTAATTTTTTGAGTTCTCTGTGATCAGGGGTATTTTCTAAAAATAAAACATTATTTAGAATAAAAACTTCGTTCTTAACCTATTTTAAATATTTAAATAATTTAAAATCGCTTAAAATCACAAAAATAATAAAACTCATGGAAACATTCTAAATTACTTCATAAGCACTTATGAACAATTAGAATATTTTTCCTAATTTTCTAAATAAAGATATTGAATTTTAAAGCCTAGAAATAATTTTGAAAGGCCAAAAATGGTTTTCCACTAAAATAAATCAAATAAATTAAAGAAAAATAAAAAAAAGATAAAATTTGTTTATCTGAGTTCTCTAACCCCAGTGAGATTTTTCAAAAATACATAACCTAATTTTCCCCATTTAAAATATTTTATATTTAATAAATACTTCAAAATTTCAAATAATTATAATAATTTAAATAAAATTCAAAAAATCATGAAATTTGTTCCAAAGGCTTCTCTAGTCTAAAGTTACCTCCAGTAAAAATTTCATGAGATTAGGATTTACCTTGGTCAAGTTAGGAATTTCCTTTATAAAATCTTATTTTTGCATGAAAATAATTATATAAATTAAATTAAATTTTTAAAAATCATATTTTCTCCTCTGGTGTCTTAATTGACCCATGAATTAGGTAGGATAAAAATTCAAAGTCATTTGAATTGAATTTGATAAATTATGAAGTAATAGAGCCTTAGGGACAAATGTGTAATTTTGGAAATTTAGCCTTAATTAACATTTAGGCTTAACTTAAGAAGGGAAATGGGTGACCTCTGATCTTAATCAATTTATTTGATGTTTGAAACATAAGGGGTTAATTGATAGAAACCAATCTCACTTTCTTAATTAAGTTAATAAATTTCTAAATTATTAAAATTTGGAAGTTTATTAAAATAAAATGAATCTAGGACTTAGAGGTATGACTTTTGATGTCAATAATTAATCAATTTAATACCCTTATTTTGATTTTTGAAATAAAATTCAAATCATGAAACATGACCACCTAAAGCTTCACATTTTCAAAGCTAATGAAGACACTCACCTATATCTTAAGAGCTTAGTAGTGACTTAGGCTAAATCAAGTTTTATTTAAATGAGGATTAGAAAAGAAAATATCATTGAAAATTAAAACATCTTTCAAACACTACAAGCCCAATTAAAGATCAAAATTTGGTTAAGTGTTCCAACAACACTAACTTGCCTCTCTAAGGGTCTTCACCCACATAATTCTTAAATTGAATCACAAGTGATAATTAACCTATTCTTAGGGAAAATTGAGACATCAATGTTCATTGAGCATTAGGATGTTTTA
This sequence comes from Phalaenopsis hybrid cultivar, assembly GCA_002079205.1. Taxonomy (NCBI): domain Eukaryota; kingdom Viridiplantae; phylum Streptophyta; class Magnoliopsida; order Asparagales; family Orchidaceae; genus Phalaenopsis; species Phalaenopsis hybrid cultivar. The sequence goes on along the minus strand of JXCR01145087.1, from coordinate 81,212 downwards.
TAGGATGAATTATTAAGCAACATAATATGTTTAAAAGAACTCAGGATATTCTAACAGGCAGTGAGAGAGTAGCACGGACCTGCTTCTTTCTATAGATCTGTTGGATACCTCGGAGATTTACTAAACTTAATATGTTTTTCTTAACAAAATCATCTCTAATTAAACTCTTATGGACCCACCAAGATATGACATATAGTTAGTAAAACTACCAAATCCTTACTTTTTGTCTCTATATAAACTGCATTAACATGCATTTTGAGTTTCAGGTGGTGGTACGAGAAGACTCGCCAGGTATGCTTTTACAGTTTTCAGTGTTGTCTTTCTTGTATCTTCATACTGTACTTTTTTTTACCTGCAAAATTTGCATACTAAACAACGACATCACCCTGCATGAAAACTAAAACTATCAGGATAGCCACAAAACCGAAACCAAAACCAAAATTAAAATCAACCAAGGTAAAATTTACCGCCACAACATTCAAAATATAAAATAACTCAAAGTTTAATCACAAACATCACACAAAACTACAACTTCAACTAAACTAATACATCTCTATCAAATGATCGGGAATTGTTCGGAGAAGGTAACCTACGGTTGCTAACAAGGCCTCCTCTCTATTGGAAGATCGGGAACCCTCGGAGGAGGTAACCTACGGTTGCTAACGAGGTTTTCCGCTAAATTAAAATGTCCTTATTGGAAGATCGGGAACCCCTCGGAGGAGGTAACCTACGGTTGCTAACGAGGCTTCCCAAGGCTAAATGAAATTGGAACTCATTAAGTTGAGTTTAGTAAGTTCATTTGGACTAAGTGAATCCAATAGAAAATAGAGATGTCGGAATGAGGGAACTATAGGATCCTAACCGGTGATGCTCTAATTAACTTTAATATGCCCCTATGAGGGAACCGTAGGATCCTAACCGGTGTCGCTCCAATCAACTTTAATATGCCCTCTGTAAAAATTAAAGAACTTCAACCATAGGGCCACTTGATTTGACATTATAACTTGACACACTAGAAAACTCAAACTTGTCACGGTGAGGAGCTTGGAGCTACTATGGTTGGCAGCACGGCCATCTTCAATAGCAAAACCTGTCTTTCCCAGCTAAACCAATCTTCCTTCCTTAGATATAAACAACAAAGCCATAGGACTTCGTGGTTTCTTGCTTATGCAATGTAAAACCTCACCATATCTTTAGGCCTTTGTATAGCCCTGTTATAATTAAGCCCTAACTCGTCTTAGGATTCCGAGGTTGTCGTTTGTCACGACCTAAATCCTCACATCATTAGGATTCCGAGGTTGTCGTTTGTCATGACCTAAATCCTCACATCTTTCAGGCTATTTGTGTGATAGTCTAACTCGGGATTCTGAGGTTGTCGTTTGTCACGACCTAAATCCTCACATCTTCCAAGCTATTTGTGTGAGCGTTTCACACGAATGTAAGCCCTAACTAATAAAATTGGCAAGATAAAACACCTAAAAATTTCTCCTCATAGACGAAGCCAAACATTAGGATAGCTTGGGAAGTCACCAAGGTTCTCCTCTGGATCCATGACATCCTTTAGTTAGCCAAACATTAGGATAGCTTGGGAAGTCACCGAGGTTCTCCTCTGGATCCATGACATCCCTTTGTTCTTCCTCCTTTGGACTATGCGACAAAATGTTCCAAATTTGAACCAATCCCCTTTCACACCTCTACGCTCGATCTCATTGAAGAGTCCTACCCTTTGAAATTCCTTGAAGATAATATTTTCTGATTTTTATCGAGAGTCTTCTTAGGTGACTTTGGTCATTTAAGATGTAATTAACTATAGGGGCTTGCTCTTATAGGAAGCATGTCCAAAACCAGCTTAATTTAAACCTTATTTAATTATTTATATTAAATAGGAGAACTTGTCGGTAAATATAAAGGTGTTGCAGACCAAACGGACGTCATATATTCTTTAGTTTATTTGATTGAGCCTCATCGTTAAGTCTTGTGTTTATCCTTTGGGATAGATACAGGATTTGAGGTAGAGTGCTTTTTAATTTAAACTGAAAAATATGGGGTCTGTTTGATTTCATATTTTTATAAAACTAAATATATACATAAATTAAAATGTCATTCCAAAGCGGGCGACAGGATTTTGATTCCGGTGACCGACAGCTTCTTATGGGCAACTCCCCACCAACCTAAAATAGCACAGACAGCTAATTTACATGGATTTACTCAAAGAGTCATCTTCATTTGAGGTAAGGTTGTATTATTTACTCCGATACAAATTAATGATTTGTATATGATAGAAAATGTTCTAATATGTCATAATACAGATTTTATCCTAATGAGAGATATGATGCAAGATGTATACAATTTTTTTATCGATGAAAATGATAATTGGGAAATCAGAGATGCAGGATATGTTGGTTGCTCTGCTTCACTTCTTAATCCAATATCAAAACAATGGCATTTCTTCATATCTGCAAAACTACTCCCCACCATGAAAATTAGTAGAGTTATAAGCGAAAGTGACATTTTAAACTATTACATTCAAATGGATAAACCCATTGATGTAGGGACGATTATTTTCAAATCTGTTATGGGTATTATTATGAATGGGCCAACATATGAATTTGGCATCCTTCCACAATTTTCTTGCTTTACAGTCAATCTCATGTTCCATATGAAAGTTGGGAGAAAGCTTTATTGCCTTGGGATCCCATGATTCCTATTGATGAAAATTATATTAGGAATGGAAATGAGTCATTAGATATTATCATGGATCTTTCATTACATGCTTCAACCCCATTGATGCCACAAACATTTGGAAGTTTATTAGCTTTGGAAAAGAAAATGAAAAAAATAGAATAAGAACTTCAGAGTACTATGAATGCAGTAGGAAATCTTAACTACCTTTTTTATCACCTAGATTGGAGGATGAAGGAGAACTTTGATCATACTGGGACAATTGAAGTAGGATTGGTGCAGATGATCAAGAGAAATGGATGGACCGATGAACATTTGACTGATCAATTCCCATACCAACCCTTCTACAATTTTTATGTCTATTACCAGTCTATGGGAGATATTAGAGGAGGAGAAAGTGCTAAAGATGAAGCAGAATAATTGAAGAAGTTGGGACTCTCTACTAGTTTAAATACTTATGTTTTTAATGTAACTGTGTGGATTTGATTTACTTTACTTAGCTTTAGAACTCTATTGACTTTGATTGTGTATAGTTTTGTGTCAGTGTTCTAGTGCTGTGGCTTGATTTTGATGTTGATTTATAATTCAATTTGCTTTAAGGCTGTGGAAGTGTGATTAGAAAAAAATGTATTTGTAAAAGTGTAGTTTTATATATAAAAGTTAGTTTGGTGTTGTTTGTGAAAATGTTTATTTGTTAATTATTTTAAGATGAAAATTAGTGTTCAAAAAGATCAAATAGATTTTGGAGTAAATTGAAAGAAAATTGAAATTTGGAAAAAATAGAAAAATGAATTTTTTTTGCCACTAGCACCGGCATGGGCGACGACGGCGCCCTCGACCCGAAACTATCCAAACACCTTAAGAATTTGTGATTTGCATAGTAAGATGCCATTTTTACTCTTTGAGTCGCCTTCAATCTCTGATTTTTGCACATAGGGCTTGCTATTGCTCGGATTTGAGGCGATTTTAAGGCAAACAAAGTTTGGATTTCATATTCTCTAGGTAAGAGCTACACTTTGAACTCAAAATTTTTTATTTTCACCAAGGATTTATCTTACATTGCCGAGATCCAAAATTTTGAAATTTTTTTGGAAGATTTTGAGAAAATTTTTTGTGAATAACTCTTACTTAGTTAATTTATGATTAAAACATTCCACATTGTGATTTTCATAATTTTTGGGAATTTATTTGGATTTTATCAAATTTTCCTAGATTTACTATTGAACCTAGAATGAGCAAAGGAAAGAGAAAGTTAGATTTTGATGATCAAAGGTTTATCACCTACAAGGCCAACATTTGCTTCAATAGTCTACTTACAACTAAAAAAGTGATTCCAGATCGAGGATTTAAAAATTCAGTTGGAGAAGTCAAGGGTAAAATTAATGCTCGACAATGGGAGAAATTTTGTTAATTTACTGTCGAAGCTATTATTGGTGTAGTGAAGGAGTTCTATGCCAATTTTAAGGAGGCTTCTGAAGACTATGTGTTTGTTTGTGGGAAAATAGTGGAGTTTACTCCAAGGGATATTAATGAATTTTATCAGTTAGAAGATGTGTATAGTTGCCAGTGCAAATTGTTTTTTGCTACAAATGAGGCCTTGGATTAGGTTATTTCTTTTCTTACTGATGGAAGAGGAGCGTAGAAAGTGAAGAATGATGTTAAGGTAAATTTTCCTCTTTCTATGTTAAATGTAGTATCTAGGGCCTGACACTACTTTATTTCTAAAATAATGATTCCAACAAGTCATCATAGTGAAATTACAAAGGATAGATCCATCTTGAACTTCTGTATCCAGCAGGTGATGAAGATAGATGTAGGCTTTATTTTTTATAGGAACACTAGATCTATTACTTTGGGGGAGATCACTGGTGGTTTTGCTCACCCTGTCCTGATCTTCACACTATGTGAATAGGCAGGAGTTGATTACAGAATGGATGGGGAGAAGATTGAACCTCTAAAACTTATTAGGCCTGCCAATATAAAGACTTATGAATATCATGTTGGATGGAGATCTAGAAGTAGGACCAGGGATATTCATTCAAGTACTACTTCTAGTGCCCCTACTATCTAGGAACTTATGGTTCAGATGATGATCCAAATGAGAGATATCTTGAGAATGGATAGGAGAATGGAAAATATGGAGGTCAAGAATGCAAACAATGATGATTTGATAAGACAGAAGTTTGAATATGATGCTGCTTATGATGATGCAATTGTCAGATATATGAGGGGTGATCATTCAATTTAGTTTCCTACTCACCTTGTTTTTACTAATTATCAGCAGAAGAATTCAGATCTGGAAGAATAAGAAGAAGAAGATGATGATTAGTGATGTTTTAGTTAGATTCTTGTTTAGTTTATGTTTAGTTGTACTTTATTGTTAAGACTGTTTGTTTGTAGACTGTGATACTTTATTTTAATCGTATGTTGTGTTGTGAACAATAGATTTATGAAACTGTTGTTACATTGGAAATCATTTTAGTACTGTTGTTAATTTTTAGTACTTTGTTGAATGTATTTGTAGTTAACTCTTTATCAGCAATTTTTTATCCACTATGTGTTATTTAATGTTTTATGTCTTCTAGCTTTTCATATTAGCACCTGCAATATTTCAGAGTTAAGTTTCAAATCAGAACCTTCAACATGTAAGTCTTTCCTTTATTTAATAAATGTTTTCTTTGACCCTTTAATTTAAAAGTTTTTCACGCAAAGAGACTTAATTTTATTTGTCCTCAATTAACTATATTTTCAAAATATTTTAAAATTTAACATGACTTTTGGTATTTGATGGGAACCTTAGATAACTATATTTATGTTTCTAAGAATATAGTAAACTTAAGTCAAAATTTTTAAATAATTAAGGTTAGATTTAGAGATTAATATATTTGGTAAGAGAGAATAAGACTATGTTTTTCTATTGTAAGTAAAGGAATTTGTGTTTTTGATGCATTAAAAATCATAGAGATTCATGTAAGAAGAAAAGAATAAAACTTTATGAAAAATCTTTACAGCTAATATAAATTTATAAAGTAAAGGAATGTGAAAAGTTTTTAACTTTAAGAAGAGGATAGTGATGTTCAAAATCATTAAAGGTTATCCAAATATAGTAATCCTCACATAAAAAAAAAGAAAGAAAACAAAGAAAATAGATTAAAAATGATTCTGAAAAAGAAAAGAAAAAGAAAAGAAAAGAAAAAGACGTGAGGAGAAGCTTGAGGAGATGCCTAATTAAAAATTGGCTTCACTTGAATCAAATTAAAGAAGAAGGCTTGGCTACATTTTCTAAACCTATAATCCACTATAAGCATATTTACTAGTAAAGTTTCATGAAGTGCTTTTTCATATGGATATTCTATGTGGATTTAATATGAATAATTTGCAATTTTCTTTGAAAAGAATAAAGAATTAAAATACTTATGCTTGACTGCTAGGTATTCTTATACCTTTAGTATTAACTGGAGTTATTTTACATTAATTTCTTAAGTTATGCTATTGTATTTAGTGGACTAAGATATGGAAATCAAGAAGTTAAAATATTTGCCATGATTGATATTTTTAAGTAGTAAAGAAGTTACTTGAGCACAAGTAACATTTAAGTTTGGGGGATTTTGATACACTAAAAATATATGCATTTTTAGACCTATATTTTATTATCTTTTTGATATTGCACTTTAATGGAAGGTATTTTTCATGTTTTATTGTAGGTTATTGATTTTTATACTTTGAGCAAAAAGGAAGCAAAAATGATGAAATTTGGAATCAAATTGGAGATTTTGAAAATTTGTTCATGGTCGACGACACTAGACTGGGTGCCAACGGCTCCATTTAACAGAGACTCGGATTTAATTAAATGTCCTTCAGAGCTGACGACACCAGAATGGGCGCCGACGACGCCTGTGTCAGTGCAGACCCTATTTCTAGAAGATTTGACAAACTTGGACGCTTTTTGAAGAGTTTTTAATTACACCTATTAGAGAACCGACCCTACACTCTATTTAGAGTGGAAATTGATCAGAAAAGACCCCCTTCTTTGCCCTCTTCACCACTTTTCACACCTGTTCACGCTCCTCCTTGCCACTTTACATCATTCCACACCATTCCAGACCATTAATAAGTTATTTTCTTTCTAGTTTTGAGTTTGTGTGGTGAGTTTAAGTGTGAATTCTTTCATAAAAATTTTTGGAGAGGGAGAGAAGTGAGAGATTTCTTCTTCCTATATTTACTAGGCTATAAAAGATTTTCTTTGAGAAAGAGTTTCAGATAAGTGTTATTTTTCTATTAATGTTGTATGAACTTTCTTTTATATATGAAATTTGTGTTTTGTTGTATCTTTCTCATTATGTTTGAGTAGTTTCTTTTATCTTTTTCCCTACTCTGAGATATAGTGAATTGAAGAGATAATTTGGATGTGCCAATGTTAAAATATAAAATAAATTGTGATGGTTTTTCAACTCCGCGCTTAATTTAATTTTCGATATGGCCAATTGAATTATTAAAATATATTGTGAAGCATATGATCTAGGAAATTCTACAATAGAGTGAGAATCACATTTAAGCCCATGAAGAATTATTTTGTTCTTAGAATTAAGTGCAAATAAATAGGAAAATAAACTCTGTTGGGTGTAGAATTGGAGATTTTTTAGGTGACAGACTAAAATCCCCATTTTGATTTTAGTGTTTCAAGAACTAAAGTGAGAGTTAGCTTTAAGGGAAGGGAACTGGGAGCACTGGAGTGGGAGCCAGTTTCATCCTATCCTAGCCATGGATTTAAGGACTAAACCTAAGATTAGCCAATGATTTTCTATAACACTAATTCGAGGTAGAGAATTAAAATTGCTCATACTTGGCACAATACAAATTTAAACCATTTATCTCATCTCATTTCACCTAAAAGCTCATTATAGTGGGAAAATTTCTTTTTCATATAAGAAAATTTCATCAAATAGACATAGTTTAGTAGTTACTATTTTGAACTCTACATTAAAATTCTGCTAGTAGTTAATAATTTAGCTTTCGTAGTATCTTAATCATTCGAAATTAGTGACAGTAATTTTGTTTTACTTCGGTGAAGTTCCTAATTAATTTATCATTTCAGATTTAAACCTTCCTTGTGGGATCAATATTTTGGACTTAAATATAAAGTTTTATTTTACTTGATAACAATACGTATACTTGCGTAGAATACAAACATTAAGTGCTTAACGTTATGATTCATAAAATACCACATCAAGTTTTTAGCACCGTTCTAAAGTAGAGTCAACTCTATAAATTTTACTCAGTTATATTTCCATTGGCCACTATGTCAAAAGAATACTTAGACAAAATTTCATAATTTTTTGAATAACATTGTAATTATTATAATTATTTAAAGGTCATTTTTAATGATTATTTAAATACAATAATATGTTTTAATATTTAAAAATCACTTTTAAATTTTTATGAAATCCTCATAAGTCTAAGAAACTGAAAGAACAAATTTTATATTTTTATGATTTACTTTTCATTTATTATAATTTTTTTAGTGGAAAATAAGAAAATTACATTTTTAAGACTTTAGAAATTTATTTTTAATTTAGAAAAACATGAAAAATATTTTAAGGAGTCCCAAGTGATCAAGGAACAATTGCACACATTTTGAATAATTTTTTTTCTATTTTTAAAAATCTTGATTATTTTAATTGTTTTTAATGCAAAATATTCTTTAAAAATAAAATATTTTTACAAACATAGATTTTACTTTTATTTAATACGCCTGATCACAAGAAACTCATAAAACTAATTTCATAATTTTTCTAAGTTTATTTAATTTAATATAATTTATGTTGTGTAAAAATACTATATTTACCTACAAAATCCACTTTAATGGCCAAATCAACTTAAATAAATATGAAATTTTTACATTGAGTTGAAATGATTTTTACAAAAAATGTGGAATTAATTTTTTCAAATTTTGATTTATATTTAATTTAAATGAATTAATACAAAGTAAAAAATAACACTGACGTTGCCGGTCCCAAGCCCGGATGAGAAAAGTGGAGGGTTGCGTTAGTGTAGTCGACAGCCAGGTAAAACTTGTCGAAAAAATCATGACATGAATCCTTTTGATCATTGTGTAAGTGCTAGGGCATCCCCTAGAAGCGACGTGTTGTATAGCCTGAATACAGTGAAAAGTGTGCTCCCGGCGCCCAGGTGCGTGTTAAAGAAGCAAGGGTTCCCACATTTCGGGTGAATGCGGGTAAAGAAGTTTGTCCATGAAACCTAATGAAACTAATATTATGATAGGATCTTGGAATATAGGCACTCTCAATGGTAAATTAATGATAATATTAGGATAGGATCTTGGAATATATGCACTCTCAATGGTAAATTAATGGAATTAGTTGATATTATGATTCATAGGAAATTTAATATCTTATGTATTCAAGAAACTAAGTGGGTGTGAGAAAAGACTANTATTCAAGAAACTAAGTGGGTGGGAGAAAAGGCTAAGGAGATTGATAATTTAGGTTTTAAACTTTGGTATTATGGTAAGAGTTGCACTAGAAATGGTGTAGGTGTAATTATAGATAAGAGTTTGAAAGATAATGTTGTAAAAATTAAGAGAGTTGGTGATAGAATTTNCTGACCGGGGATCTCAGGTTGTGTTGGGTCGACTACCTTCACGACCAGGTAGACTTAGGGTACTAGTGGTTTAGGACGACGGGTCCGTGGTACCCCGACTTAACTACCTCTACCTCCTAGGATTACTTTTCCTTACCTTTTGACTACCCCTATTGAGCCATTTATGCTCCTTTGACTTCGTTGGTATCACCTTGACGGCCCAATGCCGATGAGCTGCCGCCCATTTGGGATACGACGATTTATCCTCTGCCCTTTGGCCCGGACGTGCTTTGACGTATTGGGATATCCCCGTCAAGATGATTTAGATTATTTCGTGGGCCCCATGTGCTGATTAGCCATTACCTATTTGGGATGTGAGAGACTCACTCTCTGCCCGATGGCTTAGTGCGAGCTTTAAAGTATTGGGACTGTTCCCACACGAAATAACCTTCCTTTGATTGCTGATACCCCAGGTTTATGATAATACGAAGCAAAACTCCTTTTATCGAGAGTATTCTTGGGTATCCCCCAAGATGTAATTAACCAGTAGGAACACGTTCCTCTGGGAGTGCTCTTGACCCCAGAACAGGTACATACACCTGACTTTCTGGTTATGGGTGTTCTATGTAGATACTTCTTTCACGGATATTGGTTTAAGGTGCCTCCGCCCGATCTTGTTTGGGTGGACATTCTTAGCCTATCCTTGCGAGGTTTATCGCACGTAGACTCTCCACGTTTTACTTTTTCTCTTGTTTGTCTTTTTGTCGTATGTCCCTTTTTATTCGGTTCCTCTCCTCTTCGAATTATTTCTGTGGTTTGAGAGGGAGATTTATTCGAATGAGGGAAGTATACGACGATCGACAAGCTGGCAACTCCTAAAAAAAAAAAGAGAAAAATGAACGGAATCAAATCTTGGCAACTCCGCTGGGGATGAGTCTCTCTCTCCATACTTGCAGTTTCGTTTTTTGGGGTTATAGCCTCTCTCCGTACTAGGAGTTTCGCTCATATTATCGTGACCCGGTTCTCTTCCTTCGAGTCACAGTTGAGCCTTTTGTGAAACCTTGGTTTTCAGTCCATGTGTCAGTTGCTATGGGTAGTAACTTGATGCATTCTGTCCCTTTCTCACCCTCGACAGTTCGGTTGCTGCATTATCGCATGCATCGATGTCGTTGTATTTTTTTATTGATTTCATAACATTTTTTTGTTTTTGATCGTTATCCCTTGTTGCCCCGCTACGCGGAAGAGCAGAAAGATGGATATGATCGCTACCGCCAGGGGAACCCTTTCCCTTCTCCCAGAGCGCTTTCTGTGCTCCTGAGGGTGTCAAACCTTCAGTTTCTTCGAGCAACCTTGTGGGATTACCTTACGTGATCCTACGCCCTCTGAGGCGTTCGCTCTGTGCCCTCCCCCTTTAAAGGGGAGACGTGCATATTGAGTTGTTTCTACGCCCTCTCAGTCATTTACTCTATGCCCTCCCCTTAAATAGGGATATGTGCATATTGAGTCAGTTTTACGCCTTCTTAGGCGTTCGCTCTGTGCCCTCCATCTTAAAAGGGAGTCGTGCATATTGAGTTATTCTTACGTCCTCTGAGGCATTTTCTCTGTGCCCTCCTTCTTAAAAAGGGAGTCGTGCATATCGAGTTGTCTTTGCTGCAGTGTCTCGTGTTGCGCCCGCTTCTTTTACAAAAATGGAGTGATGCTCGATAGTGACGCTCCGTAGAACCTGACAGTCTTTTCCAAACTCGTACCTCTGTGTTTTTACTAATCTCCCTGTCATAGATAGGTGAGTATTTTACTAGCAGTAGGTTTGTCACTACTGTCGCCGGTATGACTTCAGTCCCGGTTCTCTATTTCTATTCCTATTCCCCTGAGGTTCCACCTGTCCCTTGATTAAGCAGGAAGGCCAGGAGGACTAGGAATAGATTGTTGCAAATTTAGCAGCACGTTTTGCTTCAGGTTTCTATACCTGTCCCGATTCCAGTTTAGGAGGTGTCTTTGGCCCCAAATTGTGAGTCGTTTTGCTACTGTCCCAGGTTGTGTGGATTACATCCCCACCGGATGCTTGTTGCGTGCCCTCATTTGAAAATGAGGAGTTGTGCATGTAACACTCTTTTGTTATAGTAGCTCGTATCGATGTTATTTTTCCCTCAAGGAAGAGGCTAGTACCAGATGGCGATGCACTACAACACTCTTTCTTATTTTCTGGCCTCTCTTGTAGTCCTTCTGTGTTTTGAGGATGCCCATCCGCGGATGTAGCACTATCTAAGTGAGCTAGAGTTACCTTTTTATGGTAGTGTCCTTTAGCGGTGTGGTATGTCACCGCTATGACTCTCTTTGGTTCCGGCCCAGGATCATGTTTATGTCCTGTCGGCTGAGAATCACCCTTTTTATCCTCTGGCAATGTGAACCATGTCCCCTCCATGACTCCTTTCGGTTCCGGCACGAAATGATGCTCAAATCCCGTTAGCTGAGAATCATTTTTCTCCTATGTCTGGCAATATGGACTATGTTCCAGCTAGGATTGTGTGGGGGATCTTTCTTCCCCAGGATGCAGGTTATTCTCACATTGCAGTCCGTGTTGTTATTACTACCACGAGTTCTCTGAATTAGAAGATTGTAGGAGCAACGTCCTCTTTAAGAGAAAATATTTCCGCTGGTTTGACGACCGTCCTGGCCTCCATTTTTCTGGGTTTTCTCTGAGGTCTCGCCTGTCCCTACATTGGGCGAGGGCGTCCAGAGGGATAGGAACATACTGCTACAATTACTGTAGTTGACTTAGCCACATGTCTATTTACCTGTTATGGTTCCAGTTGATAGGAAATTTGACACTCCCTTTACTGAGAACCACTCTATTGTATTGTCTGGTTGTGTGGATTATACCCCAACCGTGATAGTTGTGAGGGCTCTCCCTCCTTAGAACTAGATTGTTCTAAATCTGCAGTCCATATTGATTACTCCATTACAAATCTCCTTTTCAAGAAGATTAATGGAGCAATTTCCCCTCTACGAGGACTGGGTCCTCTTCCTTGAAAGAAGTTCCTTACCTGGATCCTCCAGATGTCTGAGCAAACTTCTTTATTCATCTTGTCCTATATGCCCTCGCAGTAAGAGACTGAGGTTTGCCTGTCGGTCAGTTACGAGGCCGGGATATTTGCTATCTGTTGTGTNCGGCCAGGATACATACTTCTTGCCTTATTTGATACTTGGTCAGGATACATACCTCCTAGACTATTTCGATCGGGGTATATACCTCTGTGATCATTAGATGTTTTGATCAATGGAACTATTTCCTTCACTTGGTCAATCCTTGATAATAAGACCTCATTTTGAGTCACGTCGGGTTTTGTAGCCATTTGGCTTTGAAGCCTCTTAAATCATATGCCTGTTTTGGCCGGTTCCTTTATGAGAGCGTCTTCGGCTTTATATAGCTATATGTTCGATGTCACTTGAGCTCAACTACGTTGTAGTTT
>JXCR01145087.1:41302-65672 GCA_002079205.1 Phalaenopsis hybrid cultivar | reverse complement strand
TCGGCCATACTATTTAGTCACTGGTTCGATCACCACCTCTGATCAGGATATATTGTGCTTTATAGCCACCTGATTAATGTGATGGGTGTTTCGTCTCAAGGAGATCAGTTAGACTCGCAATCGGGGTCTCTTTCAGGGGAAACATAACAGGAGGCTTGGTCACAAGAGATGATTGAGCATTCTCCCCTACTGTTTTGAATGAGGTTAGGTACAGGGTTTCCATCGATTCTGTTGTTTTGAATGTGGTCAGACAGATTGATGTGCCGTTTCGAATATGGTCAGGCAAACTTTACCCCAGCCATACCATGTCCAGTTTATCTGGCCTGGCTGGGAATCATTAGGTCATGCCTTTATGGCCTCTGAACCACCCTCTTAGGTTATGCCTTTACGACATCTGAACCTATTTTCTGGGTTATGCCTCTATGGCCTCTAAACTTATTTTTGTGGTTATGCCCATGCGGCCTCTGAACCACCCTCTTAGGTTATGCCTTTATGGCCTCTGAACCTATTTTTGTGGTTGGCCGGTTTCAACTGGCTAGCTACACCCTCAACCCTACCCTGTCCACTTTATCTGGCTTGATTGAGGTTTTCTTTTAGCTCTTTCTTAAGATGTCACTTCGACTACCCGGGAAGGCTTTCTTTTGAGGATGCTACCAACAAGTGCACTGTGCCTCAGTGGCGCAACACACTTGTTGGGGGTTCTATGTTTGCATCAATTTTTGGATGTCATAGGTGTAGGGCGTCCACCTGTGATCGACAAAAATTCGTTATCGCGCGCCATGCACGAAGTTGGCCCGAATTGACCCAATCAACAGCAAAGTTATACAAATGACCCCGAATGACGAAACAGACCACCCGAGTGCGTCCGGAATGTCTATTTCACTTACGGGGGATGTTCACTTCGCTACGGCTTCCCCGACGGGGTAAAAATGTGTGAATTATCGTTTTGGGCACAATCGTCGAAAAAGTGACCCAAACGACCCCGAATGACGAAACAAACTGCGCGGTCACGTCCAGAACGTCAATTTTACCAAAGGGAGACGTTCATTTTATCGCGATGACGTATTCGACAAAAGATGCGGAGAGATAATTGCGGAGAGATAATAATAATAATAATANATGTTACATCAGATCATTCTTGATCATGGCTTATGCATGAGATAAAAAATATATATGCCAATAAAAATATGAATGACATGAAAGGCTCTTAGTATCTCCGTGGGCATGTTGTACAGCATAGAGTACACCCACCTTTTTCTACATTTTATGTGTCAACCCTATGGGTCCGACAGTCCTTCCTTTGGAAGTTGACTTGCCTTTTGGGCTAGGATTCTGCCCACCTCTTTTTACTCCTCATGCGTTGACCCTAGAGTCTCAGTAGTCCTTCCTTTGGAAGTCGCTAACCTTCTTTGTGGACATGTTGTACGACATATCGTACACCCACCTTTTTTGTGCTTCATTGCACGTAAGAGAGGTCTTGAGCATCTCTTAAAACTGATTTCTGAATTGTTAAACAGGCAAAGTGGAAGTCCTACGGGCGGCTTATACCTAGCGCAACCAGTAATCAGTGTAATAGAAGCCAAGTACTTCTCTTATCCTCTCTTTTCGGTCCCTCGCTTTGAGCGTGTCCGAATGATCGTGTCTCACCCATCATAAATAAGCGTGGTATACGTTTGTTCCATTCATCATAAATGAGATTGGAAGATGCCCTCTTTTTAGAAGATTGAAGAGCTTTATAACTATGCATTCCATGGTTAGGAAATGATGCAATAGCTAACCTTTTGCAATATCTCCAATTGACGGAAGTCAATTTCGATTGATATTTTCCTTATTGCAGGAAAGTCATGCATTTTCCTAGCATTTTTATTCGGTTACCCATTCTACATAGGGTCCAAATTGAGCATTTTTCTATGGATATGCTTATTTTGCTCACTTTAAATGAGTGTGATGTATTCCCTATTGTGGGATATGTTTTAGTTTGTGCTTTAGCTAGGCACCAGTTGGTTGGTACACTCTATTTTGCCCAACCCTTCTTACGTGTCTCGACTGACCGAGGTCAAGTTCGATTGATACCTCTTTAGGAAAGTTGTGCCTCTTTCCTTGACACCCTTATTCGGTTGAGCACCCCGTATGGGTCCGAATTAGAGTTTTCCACTCACTTCAAATGAGTATGGTGTTTTCCCCTTTTAGGGCTGTTTTCTGGGTCAGCTTGAGAGCTACGTACCTTTGTGGTTGGAATGTTACTTTTTTACCAACCATTCTTGGATACTGTGGTATTTCCCCAACAGAATTCATTCTACCAAATCTCTGGTAGCAGTACCATATATAGGGTTGGTATGTTCTAATTGTTCACTCTATTTGATAATTCAATTTGATATGTCACACCAAATCATTTTTGATAACTGCTTAAGCGAGAGAAAAAATATATATGCCAATTAAAAAAAAACATATGAATGGAATGAATGGCTCTCAGTAGCTTCGTGGGCATGTTGTACAACATATCATGCACCCACCTTTTTCTACGCTTTATGCTTTGACCGTCTGGGTCCGACAGTCCTTCCTTTGGAGGTTGACTAGTTTTTTTAGTGGGCATGTGGTATNGGGGGATGATAAGGATGAGCTTGTTGCACCGCGTTCTCCCACTCACTGTGTTATGTTTTGTGAGGTGAATCCAAGCAAGGTCTCGATGCGTCAAACCCCTTCTTGAAGGTATATTTTGGTTATATTTTTTATATGTCAAAATTATTATTTTTAAATACTATGCATATCTCACTGCTTCCTATCTTTTATTCTCCTCGTTGCATGATTCATTGTGGGATGCACTGGAGCACGGGCTGGACATCAACGGCTTGGAGCAAGTAAAGAGAACGCGCCTACAACCTTCGCGATGGTGAGATTCCCTAAACTCCTAGCTAGCCTTAGGTTTAGTGGTGTCTAGGCATGTGGGTTCGATCGCCCATACGGGGTGCGTGTGCCGGCATGGGTCGGTGCGACGACGTGCCTGCGTGATGGATCGTCAATTTCCTAGAGCTAAACATTAGGTTAGGACTTCCTGTGCGTAACCAAACGCCCTCCGTAGAGCCGAGTGTCTCCCTTTTGTTGTGAGCCTTAGCACAAGTCCTGATGGGTCGGAGTCCCTCACTCCCCTTGTTTTGGGTTCCCCAACTTTACTTAGAGAAGTTGGGAGGTCGGACTTGGTAAAGCGAGAGAAGCTTTGTAGCTTTCTCGCTTTGAAAAATCTGGAGGAGTTCGCAAAATGGGAAAAGCTTTGTAGCTAGCACATTTGACAATGCCGTGGAGAGTTTCCCCCTCGGAGATCCGGGGAGAAACTCCCCACATTTCCTAACCGAAACAAGAGGCGGCAATGCCGCCTTTCCAAGGGTCTAAACCTTAGGCTTCCTAGGTGAGGTTGTTAGTACGAGCGTGGCTCGCTATTATATGTGGTCATTTGCACCTCATTGCTTGCATATGTTTGTCTTCCATTGTTGCATATTGTGTGTCATATATCACACTTGCACCTGCACTTGCACCTTGCACTATGCACTTGCACGTTGCACTTGCATCTTATATCTTGCACTTCCACCTGCACCGACACTACTTGTGCCTCGATCGGTTATCCCAAATCGGTCACATCACTTGTGTTTCAGCTGGCTACCCCGGTCCGGTTGGCACAATATTTTGGTTTGACCAGATGCTCCATCTGGATCGACCGACCACTTGCTCATTTGCATGTTGTGTATGTGCATGTATATGTTGTCTGCATGATTGATATCATCTGCTTGAGTTGCCTACTTTCTGGTCACTGCCTTACCGGCATACCCTCTTTTCGGGCCCTTGCCGCTACGGCATGCCTACTTTCGGGTCACTGCCTTACCGGCATACCCTCTTTTCGGGCCCCTGCCGCCACGGCATGCCCACTTTCGGGTCACTGCCTTATCAGCATACCCTCTTTTCGGGCCCTTGCCACTACGGCATGCCCATTCCTACAAGTCACTGCCTTCATGACATACTCTTTATCACTACTTATATGTTTTGATTAGCTTGCATTGGCATTTGCATTTGCATGTTTGCATGGATAGCCGAGCCAGGTTCGTTAGGAGAGTGATCCCGTGTTGGTCGCGATGCCTTAACGAGCATTGTTTGCGTTCGTTAGGAGAGTGACCCTGTGTTGGTCGCGATGCCTTAACGAGCATTGCTTGCTGGGTTGATCCCGGGGAGCAATGCAAGTTAAGTCATCGGGATTGACACGAGTATGACTGTGCTAAATATTTAATAGATCTAACTCGTGTCATCATTCTTCGTGACACCCTTTAGATCCTTTGGATCTTTAGGATGGGGCCGGTATGACGACCCCGTCAAAGTCATACTATACTCAGACTTACCCCTCACCTAGATACTAGGTTGACACACTTTTCATTAGATGGTGTGCTAGGCTAGGATTTAGGGTGCTATATAGTCTTTTTGATGCCTGGTCATTGTTGCCTGTTGGATTGGTTGCCCTAGCCAGGTTCCTTTCTTTTGCATTATGTTGTGGTGTGTCTGCATGTTGCATATGTGTGGTAGTGTGTTAGGGCGTTCTTCTGCAGGGAGCCATGTATATTTTTATACACACACAGGTACCACTATGGGGGAAGCAAGTAATGATTTCTAACCATTTTGCTTGCAGGTGCTATTAGCTTCCCCACTTTTAAGACATGGCTCATGATACGTTATGTGCATGTGATTTTCCCGCTGACACTTGTTTCCATGCAGGATAGAGTCTTTTTCTTTTCTCTATGTATTTTTTTAGAGTCTAGGAGAGTCCTGTAGCAGAAATAGTATACGGGTATGGGTTCCGAGTTGTTAGCACGGGAACCACGTGGAGGGGACCAGGAGCAGATGCTCGTGCCCCGTATCTTAATTCTGCATTTTATATTGATGTATAGAATTAGGACCGGACATGTATATGCGGAGTCCGGCCGCCCTTTTCTTTTCTGCGATATGTTGCCGACCCAGCAACACCGGCCTGTTTATTATTTTGGGGACTTGTTGCTTTGCTTTATTTTTGCATCATGCTGCATGTCTGCACTTGCATGTGTTTTTCTTGTTTTCTTTCTCTGTTTTTTATCTGGAGATTTCGAGGATACAACACAGGCTTCATGTGTTTTTTCTTGTTTTCTTTCTGTGTTTTATCTGGGATTTCACGATACAACATAGGCTCATTAAGGACCCTAAAATTAAAAATTTTCTACAAAATCCTAAATAAAACATTCAAGATAATTAAAATTTAGGATTAAAATATTCAGGATCTAAAAAGTGCAACTTTTACTTTCTTGCATATATTAATAGGGCCTCCACAATACTTAGGATCATTCTAGATAACTGCATTCATCTTTGCATGTCCCGAGGAGGAGTCCCCGTACTTTTCCAACCTGACTGGCCCAGCATACCTTCATATAGGTGGTTTTCTAGTGCGCCTAAGGTGTTAGAAGGCTCCCCGACCCAGACGGGGTGTAATTCCTTTTGCTTAGGGTTTCCAGTTTTGTAGCTGAACCTCCATTTATCTTCTTTCCGGAGGCATCTTTGTCATTTTGGCAGGTATAATACCTCTTGGAGCTCCAAGCTTGTAGTCATAGGATAGAGTTTCCTTCCTTTGACCTTAGGGCTACCGAGGTTCTCGTGGATGATGAAATTCACGGATTGCTGACCGGGGATCTCAGGTTGTGTTGGGTCGACTACCTTCACAACCAGGTAGACTTAGGGTCCTAGTGGTTCGGGATGACGGGTCCATGGTACCCCAACCTGACTACCTCTACCTGCTAGGATTACTTTTCCTTGCCTTTTTGCNTTCACGGATTGCTGACCGGGGATCTCAGGTTGTGTTGGGTCGACTACCTTCACGACCAGGTAGACTTAAGGTACTAGTGGTTTGGGACGACGGGTTCGTGGTACCCCGACCTGACTACCTCTACCTCCTAGGATTACTTTTCCTTGCCTTTTGACTACCCCTATTGAGCCATTTCTGCTCCTTTGACTTCGTTGGGCCCGATGCCGATGAGCTGCCGCCCATTTGGGATACGACGATTTGTCCTCTGCCTTTTGGCCCGGACGTGCTTTGACGTATTGGGATATCCCCGTCAAGATGATTTAGTTTATTTCGTGGGCCCCATGTGCTGATTAGCCATTACCTATTTGGGATGTGAGAGACTCACTCTCTGCCCGATGGCTTAGTGCGAGCTTTGAAGTATTGGGACTGTTCCCACACGAAATAACCTTCCTTTGATTGCCGATACCTCAGGTTTATGATAATACGAAGCGAAACTTCTTTTATCGAGAGTATTCTTGGGTATCCCCCAAGATGTAATTAACCAGTAGGAACACGTTCCTCTGGGAGTGCTCTTGACCCCAGAACAGGTACATACACCTGACTCTTTGGTTTTGGGTAGTCTATGTAGATACTTCTTTCGCGGATATTGGTTTAAGGTGCCTCCGCCCGATCTTGTTTGGGCGGACCTTCTTAACCTATCTTTGCGAGGTTTATTGCACATAGACTCTCCACGTTTTACTTTTTCTCTTGTTTGTCTTTTTGTCGTATGTCCATTTTTATTCGGTTCCTCTCCTCTTCGAATCATTTCTGTGGATTGAGAGGGAGATTTATTCGAATGAGGGAAGTATACGACGATCGACAAGCTGGCGACTCCTACAAAAAAAAAGAAAAAAATGAACGGAAACAACAGGATTTGAGGTAGAGTGCTTTTTAATTTAAACTGAAAAATATGGGGTCAGTTTGATTTCATATTTTTCTAAAACTAAATATATACGTAAATTAAAACGTCCTTCCGAAGCAGGGGACGGGATTTCGATTCCGGTGACCGACAGCTTTCTACGAGCAACTCCCCACCAACCTAAAATAGCACCGACAACTATTTTACATGGATTTACTCAAGGAGTCATCTTCATTTGAGGTAAGGTTGTATTATTTACTCCGGCACGAATTAATGATTTGTATATGATATAAAATGTTCTAATATGTCATTATACAAATTTTATCCTAATGAGAGATATGATGCAAGATGTATACAATTTTTTTACCGATGAAAATGATAATTGGGAAATCAGAGATGCAGGACACGTTGGTTTCTCTGCTTCACTGCTTAATTCAATATCAAAATAATGGCATTTCTTCATATCTACAAAACTACTCCCTACCATGAAAATTAGTAGAGTTACAAGCGAAAGTGTCATTTTAAACTATTACATTTAAATGGATAAACCCATTGATGTAGGGTCGATTATTTTCAAATCTGTTATGGGTATTATTATGAATGGGCCAACATATGACTTTGGCATCCTTCCACAATTTTCCTGCTTTGCAGTCAATCTCATGTTCCATATGAAAGTTGGGAGAAAGCTTTATTGTCTTGGGATCCCATGATTCCTATAGATGAAAATTATATTAGGAATGGAAATGAATCATTAGATATTATCATGGATCTTTCATTACATGCTTCAACCCCATTGATGCCACAAACATTTGGAAGTTTATTAGCTTTGGAAAAGAAAATGAAAAAAATAGAATAAGAACTTCAGAGTACTATGAATGCAGTAGGAAATCTTAACTACCTTTTTGATCACCTAGATTGGAGGATGAAGGAGAACTTTGACCATACTGGGACAATTGAAGTAGGATTGGTGCAGATGATCAAGAGAAATGGATGGATCGATGAACATTTGACTGATCAATTCCCATACCAACCCTTCTACAATTTTTATGTCTATTACCAGTCTATGGGAGATATTAGAGGAGGAGAAAGTGCTAAAGATGAAGCAGAATAATTGAAGAAGTTGGGACTCTCTACTAGTTTAAATACTTATGTTTTTAATGTAACTGTGTGGATTTGATTTACTTTACTTAGCTTTAGAACTCTATTGACTTTGATTGTGTATAGTTTTGTGTCAGTGTTCTAGTGTTGTGGCTTGATTTTGATGTTGGTTTATAATTTAGTTTGCTTTAAGGCCGTGGAAGTGTGATTAGAAAAAAATGTATTTGTAAAAAGTGTAGTTTTATATATAAAAGTTAGTTTGGTATTGTTTGTGAAAATGTTTATTTGTTAATTATTTTAAGATGAAAATTAGTGTTCAAGAAGACCAAATAGATTTTGGAGTAAATTGAAAGAAAATTGAAAATTGCGAAAAATAGAAAAATGAATTTTTTTTGCCACTAGTGTCGGCATGGGCGACGACGGCGCCCTCGACCCTAAACTATCCAAACACCTTAAGAATTTGTGATTTGCATAGTAAGATGCCATTTTTACTCTTTGAGTCACCTTTAATCTCCGATTTTTGCACATAAGGCTTGCTATTGCTCGGAATTGAGGCGATTTTAAGGCAAACAATGTTCGGATTTCATATTCTCTAGGTAAGAGCTACACTTTGAACTCAAAATTTTTTATTTTCACCAAGGATTTATCTTACATTGCCGAGATCCAAAATTTTAATCTTTTTTTGGAAGATTTTGAGAAAATCTTTTTGTGAAGAACTCTTATCTTTTTGTGAAGAACTCTTACTTAGTTGATTTATGATTAAAACATTCCACATTTTGATTTTAGTAATTTTTGGGAATTTATTTGGATTTTATCAAATTTTCTTAGATTTACTATTGAACCTAGAATGAGCAAAGGAAAGAGAAAGGTGGATTTTGATGCTCAAAGGTTTATCATCTACAAGGCTAACATTTGCTTCATCAGTCTACTTACAACTAAAAAAGTGATTCCAGATCGAGGATTTAAAAATTCAGGAGGAGAAGTCAAGAGATTAATTAATGCTCGACAATGGGAGAGTTTTTGTTAATTTACTGCCGAAGCTATTATTGGTGTAGTGAAGGAGTTCTATGCGAATTTTTAGGAGGCTTCTGAAGACTATGTGTTTGTTTGTGGGAAAATGGTGGAGTTTACTCCAAAAGATATTAATGAATTTTATCAGTTAGAAGATGTGTATAGTTGCTAGTGCAAATTGTTTTTTGCTACAAATGAGACCTTGGATTAGGTTATTTCTTTTCTTACTGATGGAAGAGGAGCGTAGAAAGTGAAGAATGATGTTAAGGTAAAATTTCCTCTTTCTATGTTAAATGTAGTATCTAAGGCCTGACACTACTTTATTTCTAAAATAATGATTCCAACAAATCATCATAGTGAAATTACAAAGGATAGATCCATCTTGAACTTCTGTATCCAGTAGGTGATGAGGATAGATGTAGGCTTTATTATTTATAGGAACACTCGATCTATTACTTTGGGAGAGATCACTGGTGGTTTTGCTCACCCTGCCCATATCTTCACACTATGTGAACAGGCAGGAGTTGATTACGGAATGGATGGGGAGAAGATTGAACCTCTAAAATGTATTAGGCCTGCTAATATAAAGACTTATGAATATCATGTTGGATGGAGATCTAGAAGTAGGACCAGGGATATTCATTCAAGTACTACTTCTAGTGCCCCTACTATCTAGGAACTTATGGTTCAGATGATGATCCAAATGAGAGATATCTTGAGAATGGATAGGAGAATGGAAAATATGGAGGTCAGGAATGCACACAATGATGATTTGATAAGACAGAAGTTTGAATATGATGCTACTTATGATGATGCGATTGTCAGATATATGAGGGGTGATCATTCAATTTAGTTTCCTACCCACCCTATTTTTACTAATTATCAGAAAACAAATTCAGATCTGGAAGAATAAGAAGAAGAAGATGATGATTGGTGATGTGTTAGTTAGATTCTTGTTTAGTTTATGTTTAGTTGTACTTTATTGTTGAGACTGTTTGTTTGTAGACTGTGATACTTTATTTTAATCGTATGTTGTGTTGTGAACAATAGATTTATGAAACTGTTGTTACATGGGAAATCATTTTAGTATTGTTGTTAATTTTTAGTACTTTGTTGAATGTATTTGTAGTTAACTCTTTATCAGCAAATTTTTATGCACTGTGTGTTATTTAATGTTTTATGTCTTGTAGCTTTTCATATTAGCACCTGCAATATTTCAGAGTTAAGTTTCAAATCCGAACCTTCAACATGTAAGTCTTTCCTTTATTTATTAAATGTTTTCGTTGACCCTTTAATTTAAAAGTTTTTCATGCAAAGAGACTTAATTTTATTTGTCCTCAATTAACTATATTTTCAAAATATTTTAAAATTTAACATGACTTTTGGTATTAGATGGGAACCTTAGATAACTATATTTATTTTTTCTAAAAATATAGTAAACTTAAGGTTAGATTTAGAGATTAAGATATTTGGTAAGAGAGAATAAGACTATATTTTTCTATTGTAAGTAAAGAAATTTGTGTTTTTGAAGCATTAAAAATCCTAGAAATTCATATAAGAAGAAAAGAATAAAACTTTATGAAAAATCTTTAAAGCTAATATAAATTTATTAAGTAAAGGAATGTGAAAAGTTTTTAACTTTAAGAAGAGGATAGTGATGTTCAAAATCATTAAAGGTTATCCAAATATAGTAATCCTCACATAAGAAAAAGAAAGAAAACAAAGAAAAGAGATTGAAAATGATTCTGAAAAAGAAAAGAAAGAGATGTGAGGAGAAGCTTGAAGAGATGCCTAATTAAAAATTTGTTTCACTTGAATCAAATTAAAGAAGAAGGCTTGGCTACATTTTCTAAACCTATATTCCACTATAAGCATATTTACTAGTAAAGTTTCATGAAGTGCTTTTTCATATGGATATTCTATGTGGATTTAATATGAATAATTTGCAAATTTCTTTGAAAAGAATAAAGAAATAAAATACTTATGCTTGACTGCTAGTTATTCTTATACCTTTAGTATTAATTGGAGTTATTTTACATTATTTTATTAAGTTATACTATTGTATTTAGTGGACTAAGATATGAAAATCTAGAAGTTAAAATATTTGCCATGATTGATATTTTTATGTAGTAAATAAGTTACTTGAGCATAAGTAACATTTAAGTTTGGGGAATTTTGATACATTAAAAATATATGCATTTTAAGACCTATATTTTATACTCTTTTAGATATTTCACTTTAATGGAAGGTATTTTTCATGTTTTATTGTAGGTTATTGGTTTTTATACTTTGAGCAAAAAGGAAGCAAAAATGATGAAATTTGGAATCAAATTAGAGATTTTGAAAATTTGTCATGGTCGACGACACTAGACTGGGTGCCAACAACTCCATTTAACAGAGACTCGGATTTAATTAAATGTCCTTTAGAGCTGACGACACCAGAATGGGTGCCGACGGTGCCTGTGTCGGTGCAGGCCCTGTTTCTAGAAGATTTGACAAACTTGGATGCTTTTTGAAGAGTTTTTAATTACACTTATTGGATAATCGACACTATGCTCTATTTAGAGTGGAAATTGATCAGAAAAGACCCCCTTCTTTGCCCTCTTCACCACTTTTCACACCTCTTCACGCTCCTCCTTGCCACTTTACATCATTCCACACCATTCCAGACCATTAATCAGTTATTTTCTTTCTAGTTTTGAGTTTGTGTGGTGAGTTTAAGGGTGAATTCTTTCATAAGAAGTTTTGGAGAGGGAGGGAAGTGAGAGATTTCTTCTTCCTATATTTACTAGGCTACAAAGGATTTGCTTTGAGAAAGAGTTTCAGATAAGTGTTATTTTTCTATTAATGTTGTATGAACTTCCTTTTATATATGAAATTTGTGTTTTGTTGTATCTTTCTCATTAAGTCTGAGTAGTTTCCTTTATCTTTTTTTCTACTCTGAGATATAGTGAAATGAAGAGATAATTTGGATGTTCCAATGTTAAAATATAAAATAAATTGTGATGGTTTTTCAACTCCGCTCTTCATTTTATTTTCGATATGGCCAATTGAATTATTAAAATATTTTGTGAAGCATATGATCTGGGAAATTCTACAACAGAGTGAGAATCATATTTAAGCCCATGAAAAATTATTTTGTTCTTAGAGTTAAGTGCAAATAAATAGGAAAATAAACTTTGTTGGGTGTAGAATTGGAGATTTTTTAGGTGACAGACTAAAATCCCCATTTTGATCTTAGTGTTTCAAGAACTAAAGCGAGAGTTAGCCTTCGAGGTAAGGGAGCTGGGAGCACTGGAGTGGGAGCCAGTATCCTCCTAGCCTAGCCATGGATTTAAGGACTAAACCTAAGATTAGCCAATGATTTTCTATAACACTAAACTGAGGTAGAGAATTAAAATTGCTCATATTTGGCACAATAAAAATTTAAACCATTTATCTCATCTCATTTCACCTAAAAGCTCATTATAGTGGGCAAATTTATTTTTCATATAAGAAAACTTCATCACATAGACATAGTTTAGTAGGTACTATTTTGAACTCTACATTAAAATTCTTCTAGTAGTTAATAATTTAGCTTTGATAGTATCTTAATCATTTGAAATTAGTGACAGTAATTTCATTTTACTTTGGTGAAGTTCCTAATTAATTTATTATTTCAAATTTAAACCTTCCTCGTGGGATCAATATTTTGGACTTAAATAGAAAGTCTTATATTACTTGATAACAATACGTATACTTGCGTAGAATACAAACATTAAGTGCTTAACGTTATTATTCATAAAATACCACATCAAGTTTTTAGGACCGTTCTAAAGTAGAGTCAACTCTATAAATTTTACTCAGCTATATTTCCATTGGCCACTATGTCAGGAGAATACTTAGACAAAATTTCATANATTTCAGAAATATTCATGGTGGCTACGGTTTTGGAGTAACTAATGAAGAAGGTAAAGTTATTTTAGATTTTGGNTTATTTAAAGGTCATTTTTAATGATTATTTAAATACAATAATATGTTTTAATATTTAAAAATCACTTTTAAATTTTTATGAAATCCTCATAAGTCTAAGAAACTGAAAGAACAAATTTTATATTTTTATGATTTACTTTTCATTTATTATAATTTTTTTAGTGGAAGATAAGAAAATTACATTTTTAGGACTTTAGAAATTTATTTTTAATTTAGAAAAGCATGAAAAATATTTTAAGGAGTCCCATATGATCAAGGAACAATTGCACACATTTTGAATTATTTTTTTCTATTTTTAAAAATCTTGATTATTTTAATTGTTTTTAATGCAAAATATGCTTTAAAAATAAAATATTTTTACACAAATAGATTTTATTTTTATTTAATATGCCTGATCACAAGAAACTCATAAAACTAATTTTCATAATTTTTCTAAGTTTATTTAATTTAATATAATTTATTTTGTGTAAAAATACTATCTTTACCTACAAAATCCACTTTAATGGCCAAATCAACTTAAATAAATATGAAATTTTTACATTGAGTTGAAATGATTTTTACAAAAAATGTGGAATTAATTTTGTCAAATTTTGATTTATATTTAATTTAAATGAATTAATACAAAGTAAAAAATGTTTAATTAATAACATAAATATACAAAATTATTCAAATCATTAAAATATTTCTTCTAAGCTTCTCTGACCATAAGAAACCTAAAAAAATTGATCTCATAATTTTCTGAGGAATATTTTAATTTATATGATTAAATAAAACCAAAATAGTTACTTGGCTTGAAAATTAGGGTTAGAAGCACACAGGTACTCTCTGACCTTAGAAAAATCAGAGGAGTTATCCTCTATCATAAGGAATCAACCCTAAAAATTTCAAGTCTTGGTGATTAATATTTAATCATAATGAATTAAATTACCTGAAAGAGTATTTAATTAATTAAAAATCATTTACTTGGAAAATAATTTTTATTTTTTATCAACGTTATTCTCCTTTGTTCACTGAGCAACAGGGTATTTTCCTTTTATTTTTATGATTTTTCTAGAGAAATATATGGATTTTTGAATTTCAGGCATTAGAAACAATTTAGAAAATCCATATTTTTCTGCTTAATCACGCATCCCCACCTTATACTACGACGATTCCAAACTCACACGCGATGCTCCACCATTTGATGCAGCCATCCCCACTATTTTGCTCTAAAGATTCGTCCAGCTCGATCTCCTCCATTGATTAAATAAATGCTCGATCGGACGGCTCCCGTTAACATCCTAAATGACCTAGCCTAAGACCCGTTCACACTAAAACCCTAAGATCCTTGCCTAGACTCAACCAAATTGCATGGGGTTTGTTTTTAAATCTTCATCTACTCAAGATAGATATATCCATATGATTCATCAAGCATGAAATCACACCATTACACATGGAGAATAAATACAAGCTCGAGCTAGGTTTAGTTCTCAATATCTTTATCTGAGAGGGGAGGCCTCAATCAGATAGTTGTGGTAGCTTCTATTGGATCCAAAAAACTTTTAGATAAAGTCTCAAGCCCTGATAAATTATCTAGGTATGATTTTGATCAAACTCGATTTCAGGTGTTGGCCTAGAGCTAGGTTAGAGGGGACTTAAGAGGGGGCTCTTGTGTGGAATGAACTCCTCTCGCTGTGGGGATGGCGTGTGCACAATTAATTAGAGTTTGGTTTACTATGGAGTTTTGGAGATGAATGTCCTAGTTTCGACCTGATTTTGAGCTAAAAATTGAACTCTCACAGAGAGAATAGGAGGGGGGAAGATGGTTGGCTTCAGCTTAGGAATGCTTGGAGAGTCTCTGGTGAGATTTTGGAAAAGTTTCCACTATGATCTTAGTTAGCTCTCTGTTGACCTCATTTTTGGTTGAGGTTTAGTTGTTTATTTTTTCCTCTTTAGTAGCCTAGGGTTTAACAATACGACTTTCTTGTTGACTATTCCTGAAGAACTAGAAAAAGAACTCTCACCATTAGAAATTCTAAACTCCCCTTTGCTCAACTTGAAGTTCCACATGTTGATTTTAACCTCTAGCTCTTAGTAGGTGGGGTCACTGTGAAGAAGCTCAAGGAGAGTCCCCCTAGGACGGTTTGACCTTAGGGTTGTCCCTGGGTTTTGGTATGGTGCTAGTTCACTCACTTACACTCACTCTCACCCACAATCACTCACAAACCTAAACCTAAAATTTCCTTACTTTGATCCCTTGATCCTTTGGGAGACTCATGTAGCTGATCCCCTAAACCCACTAGCCCTAGGCTAGGGTTTAGCTAAGACTAGTACATGAAGGAGACTCATGTAGCTGATCCCCTAAACCCACTAGCCCTAGGCTAGGGTTTAGCTAAGACTAGTACATGGAGGACCCAAATGGGGATTTTATTGGTCCATAGCTCATATAGGGTGGTTGGTTCTCCAATTCTACCAAAATGTCCAACTTGGCCTTTTGCCTTTAAATCGACCCAAATTACCTAAATGCCATTGAAACCCTAAATTTGGTTAAAATCCTCAAATTCACCCAAAATTTCCAAATTTGTTCAAAAATCATTTCAAACCATCAAATTACACAAAAACACCCAAAATGCCAAATTTACCAAAATACTCCCAAAATTACCAAAATTACAAAATTACCCTTGGCACCCCAAACTTTCCCAAAACCTCCAAAATCACTTCAAATGTTTCAAAAGACAATTTGGACCCTCAAATGGAACCCAATTACTATTTTGACCAAAACCCCCAAATTAACTTTAAAAACCCAACTTTTCAAATTTACCTCAAATGTCCATCAATTTGGCCCAAATGTCCCTCAATTTCAATTCTAAACTAAAATTCACCTTTTATACGACCAACCTAAACCAAGTCTAAGTTTAATTATCCCATTCTTTAAGCCCAATTTTGATATAAGTCAATCCCCCAATTTGGTCCTATGACATAATCCCACCAAATTGAAATACATAGCCTACTCCATTTACCATAACTTATGTTGAAAACTCTTCATAACAATCCTACATATCAAACTTGACCTTCAATTGGCCTTGGTGAAGCCTCAATTGCAATGAATTTTAATCTAAGTCCAAAAATTCCCAAATTTGCCCTAAATTGGCTATGTCCCCAGATTCCACCAAATTGATTGCCCTAACCCCAAATTTGACAGCCAATTTAGGTTGAAAACTCTTCATGATGTTCCTATAGACCATTTTCAACAATCAATTTGTACTTAGCCCAGCCTTAGCCCAACCTAGACCCAAGTCTAGCCCAACATGCCCAAATTGACCAAAATTACATAATCCTTCAAATTGAACCCCCAATTGAACTCAAAATCATTTCAACCCTTCACCAAAAATCTTTAATACAATCATCTACACAATGTTGATCAATTAATTGGCAATCATCTATAGAATGTTGATCAATTAATTGGGTTCAAAGTCATAGCTAGCCTAACCCAAACCTAACCTTTGGTCATTTAGACCCACGTTGAACCCATGCACCAAAATTGACCTAGCCATGTCAAATTAACCAAACAAGGCTTATAAAACAAAAATTTGCATCCTAGTAACCAAGCTAGACCAACTTAACCCACCCTAGATGAGCCATGGAATAAAGGTCCCCTAAGTAAACGGATTTGTTTGTTAAATTGCTTAAGCCAAAGATACTTTTGCCAAAACCTATCACCAGTCCAAATTAGATATTGTGACAGATTCCTCTAAGGCTCCTGAGCCACCTAAGAACCTCTCCTGCTATTGCAGGCAGGCCTAGTCACTGAAGCACCTCAAAACCGAGAACCACCATACTTAAATCCTCATCAAATTGACCCATTTTNGAAAAAGGATTCATGTAGCCGACCCCACGTAGTGGGATTAAGGCTTTGTTGTTGTTGTTGTTGTTGTATTACAAAGTAAAAAATGTTTAATTAATAGCAGAAATATACAAAATTATTCAAATCATTAAAATATTTTTTCTAAGCTTCTCTGACCATAGGAAACCTAAAAAAATTGATCTCATAATTTTCTGAGGAATATTTTAATTTATATGATTAAATGAAACCAAAATAGTTACTTAGGCTTGAAAATTAGGGTTAGAAGCACACAAGTGCTCTTTGACCTTAGAAAAATCAGAGGAGTTATCCTCTATCATAAGGAATCAACCCTAAAAATTTCAAGTCTTGGTGATTAATATTTAATCATAATGAATTAAATTACCTGAAAGAGTATTTAATTAATTAAAAATCATTTACTTGGAAAATAATTTTTATTTTTTGTCAACGTTATTCTCCTTTGTTCACTGAGCAAGAGGGTATTTTTATTTTATTTTTATGATTTTTCTAAAGAAATATATGGATTTTCGAATTTCACGCATTAGAAACAATTCAGAAAATCCATATTTTTCTGCTTAAACACGCATCGCCACCTTATCCTACGACAGCTCCAAACTCACACGCGACGCTCCACCATTTGATGCAGCCATCCACCTCAGCTTCCATGTGGCCCACTATTTTGCTCTAAAGATTCGTCCAGCTCGATCTCCTCCGTTGATTAAATAAATGCTCGATTGGATGGCTCCCGTTAGCATCCTAAATGACCTAGCCCGAGACCCGTTCACACTAAAACCCGAAGATCCTTGCCTAGACTCAACCAAATTGCATGGGGTTTGTTTCTAAATCTTTATCTACTCAAGATAGATATATCCATATGATTGATCAAGCATGAAATCACACCATTACACATGGAGAATAAATACAAGCTCGAGTTATGGTTAGTGCTTAATACCTTTGTCTGAGAGGGGAGGCCTCAATCAGATAGTTGTGGTAGCTTCTATTGGATCCAAAAAACTTTTAGATAAAGTCTCAAGCCCTGCTAAATTATCTAGGTATGATTTTGATCAAACTCGATTTCAGGTGTTGGTCTAGAGCTAGGTTAGAGGGGGCTTAAGAGGGGGCTCTTGTGTGGAATCAACTCCTCTCGTTGTGGGGATGACGTGTGCACAATTAATTAGAATTTGGTTTACTGTGGAGTTGTGGAGATTAATGTTCTAGTTTTGACCTGATTTTGTGCAAAAAATTGAACTCTCACAGAGAGAATAGGAGGGGGGAAGATGGTTAGCTTCAGCTTAGGATTGCTTGGAGAGTCTCTGGTGAGATTTTGGAAAAGTTTCCACTATGATTTTAGTTAGCTCTCTGTTGACCTCATTTTTGGTTGAGGTTTAGTTGTTTATTTTTTCCTCTTTAGTAGCCTAGGGTTTAGCAATAGGACTTTCTTGTTGACTATTCGTGAAAAACTAGAAAAAGAACCCTCACCATTAGAAATTCTAAACTCCCCTTTGTTCAACTTGAAGTTCTTCATGTTGATTTTAACCTCTAGCACTTAGTAGGTGGGGTCACTATGAATAAGCTCAAGGAGAGTCCCCCTAGGACTGTCTGACCTTAGGGTTGTCCCTGGGTTTTGTTCTGGTGCTAGTTCACTCACTTACACTCACTCTCACCCACAATCAATCACAAACCTAAACCTAAAATTTCCTTACTTTGATCCCTTGATCCTTTGTGAGACTCATGTAGCTGATCCCCTAAACCCACTAGCCCTAGGCTAGGGTTTGGCTAAGACTAGTACATGAAGGAGACTCATGTAGCTGATCCCCTAAACCCACTAGCCTTAGGCTAGGGTTTAGCTAAGACTAGTACATGGAGGACCCAAATGGGGATTTCATTGGTCCATAGCCATATAGGGTGGTTGGTACCCTAGTTCTACCAAAATGTCCAACTTGGCCTTTTGCCTCCAAATCGACCCAAATTACCTAAATGCCATTGAAATCCTAAATTTGGTCAAAATCCTCAAATTCACCCAAAATTTCCAAATTTGTTCAAAAATCATTTCAAACCATCAAATTACACAAAACCACCCAAAAATGCCAAATTTACCAAAATACTCCCAAAATTACCAAAATTACAAAATTACCCTTGGCACCCCAAACTTTCCCAAAACTTCCAAAATCACTTCAAATGTTTCAAAAAACAATTTGGACCCTCAAACGGAACCCAATTTTACTATTTTGACCAAAATCCCCAAATTAACTTTAAAAACCCAACTTTCCAAATTTATCTCAAATGTCCATCAATTTGGCCCAAATGTCCCTCAATTTCAATTCTAAACTCAAATTCACCTTTTATATGACTAACCTAAACAAAGTCTAAGTTTAATTATCCCATTCTTTAAGCCCAATTTTGATATAAGTCAAGCCCCCAACTTTGGTTCGATGACATAATCCCACCAAATTGAACCACATAGCCTACTCAATTTGCCATAACTTATGTTGAAAACTCTTCATAACAATCCTACATATCAAACTTGACTTTCAATTGGCCTTGGTGAAGCCTCAATTGCATTGAATTTTAACCTAAGTCCAAAAATTCCCAAATTTTCCCTAAATTGGCTATGTCCCCAGATTCCAGCAAATTGATTGCCCTAACCCCAAATTTGACAGCCAATTTAGGTTGAAAAATCTTCATGATGTTCCTATAGACCATTTTCAACAATCAATTTGTACTTAGCCCAACCTAGACCCAAGTCTAGCCCAACATGCCCAAATTGACCAAAATTGCAAAATCCTTGAAATTGAACCCCCAATTGAACTCAAAATCATTTTAACTCTTCACCAAAAATCTTTAATACAATCAGCTACACAATGTTGATCAATTAATACAATCATCTACACAATGTTGATCAATTAATTGGGTTCGCCAAAACTTATCACCAGTCCAAATTAATTATTGTGACAGATTCCTCTAAGGCTCCTGAGCCACCTAAGAACCTCCCCTGCCATGCAGGCAGACCTAGTCACCGAAGCACCTCAAAATTGAGAACCGCCATACTTAAATCCTCATCAAATTGACCCATCTGAGTTGTCCCACTCCCATTGCCCAATTGCGCCGCTTAGCTCACCACCTCAGCAATCTTCTACACCCAAAGCCATGCCCTAAGCTCCCCTCTCTAACCATGGCTATAAAATGGCATCTTCACGACCAAAGTTTGAGTGCAAAAATTTTCTCAAGGAGACCCTACCCAATTGCTCCCACAGCCTCCTTGAGACCTCCTCAGTGCAATCTAACCACTTCCCTGCCCTAATTTTCTTTGTAGGAGCTCAATTTTAGAGCTCAAATCCTTGCTGGAAGTAGGACACTGTCCACCACAACTACACATTGAACCAAAATAAAATTAAACTTGCCCAAACTTTCACCACAATGAGAGAAGAAGAAGCTTCATCAAAGCCCCCTCGTAAAGAGCCTCTACCCTAGACATTGATCAGCCCCCAAATTTGGTCTTGATCAAATTTTGGTCTAGACATTTCACCACAATAAGAGGTTCAATCCCTAGCCTCCTTGGACCTCCACAAATGTTCTGAGCACCTCTGATTGAAGCTTCCCTTCTCAGAGCAAAGACATAAACCTCCCCACTATCTCGAGCTAGTTTTGATTCTACACTTGCATAGATCCAATTTCATGCCATGTTAGTCATATTGGTAGCTTCTTATAGGCTAGATGAGTCTTTAGAAATAAATTCAAGTTGATTTAGTTAGGTGTAACTCGATTTCTTAAGCTTAGAAGGTGGACGGTTCTCAGGAAGAAGCAGACGGGGAAGAAGACTCATGGCCATTGGACGACGCGTGTATCAAATGGATGGGTGAGATGAAGCCGGATAGTGCTTCAATACATAAAGCGCAAGCCCAGTCAGTGCTGAGTCGGAAGGCGGTGTCCAATCAAATCTCGCCACGCAAGCCTTCAGAGTCGTCACATGATGTCATGGCGCGACATGGTTTGAGTATGAAAATAGGATTTAATTAATTCATAAAATACTTGCTAACTTCAAAAATCTATATATTGGTGTAGGAAAATCAGAAAAATAAAAGAAAAATATCCTAGTGCTCACTGAACATAGGAGAATAATGTGAAAATGGTTTGAGGTTTATTTGATACAAATTTTATTTTTAATTAATTAAATACTATTTTGAGTATTTTGATTCTCCATGCATTCAAATATTTCACCATGGCATGTTATTTTTGGTTATTTATAGCCTCTAACATGGGGGATCTTCTCTGATTTTTTTAAAGTACGAGCAGACCCCTATGAGGAGATATGTATTTTTCAAGTTTATGTCTATTATTTTCATAAATTAATCATAGTAGTTAGCATGTTACATAGAAATATCCAAGAAAAC
Source organism: Phalaenopsis hybrid cultivar (assembly GCA_002079205.1). Lineage (NCBI taxonomy): Eukaryota > Viridiplantae > Streptophyta > Magnoliopsida > Asparagales > Orchidaceae > Phalaenopsis > Phalaenopsis hybrid cultivar. The sequence goes on along the minus strand of JXCR01145087.1, from coordinate 44,655 downwards.
TTTTGTAGGTTCACTGTGACCAGAGAACCCTCGAAAAATTTGTCATGTGCTAAGTCATTAGGAACACACCTAATTTTCACAAAACCTTAAAATACAAAGGAAATTAATTTAGAAAAAATAAACATCTAAATGACTTGATTTTAATTCTTCACTGTGATTTAAAGTTCAGAGGACTCCCCATAAATATTTCAAAACATTTGGAGTTCATTTAATAACCTAATTTAATTTTCTATGTTAAAGGCTTCTTTTAACACTTAACATAATCATAATAATTAAAATATAACTCAAAACATTGTAAAAATGGTTTTTGGGAGTTCTCTTTGATCAGAGGAATTTTATAAAAAGAAAATTGTAATTAAATTAAAAAAAATTATTTTTAAGCATATTTTAAATATTTAAATAATGATAAATTAATAAAAATGACAAAATTAATAAATTTCATAGAAATATTCTATTTTTTTTCCTAAGCCCTTAGGAGCGATTAAAATATTTTTCCTAATTTTCTAAGCCAAGATATTGAATTTTAAAGCTCAAAAATAATTTTTAAAGGCTAAAAATGGATTTTCCATAATTTCTCACTAAAATAATTCTAATAATTCAAAGAAAAATCATAAAAATGTAAAATTTATTTCTTTGGGTTCCTTGACCTTTGAGAGATTTAAGAAAAATATAAAACTTAATTTTCCACATTTAAAATATTTTATAAATAATTAATACTTCAAACTTAAAATAATTCTAATAATTCAAATAAAACTCAAAAAATCTTGAAATTTGTTCCAAGTGGTTCTTTGTCTAAGTCTACCTCCAGTTAAACATTCAAGTGATTAGCCTTTGCCATGGTGAAGTTATTGAATTTTCTTTGAAAAATCCTATTTTTGCATGTAAATAATTATATAATTTAAATTAAATTAAATTTTGAAAAATCACTTTTTTCTCCTCTAATGTCTTAATTGACCCATGAACGAGGTAGGATAAAAATTCCAAGGTCATTTGAATTAAATTTGATGAATTATGAAGTGATAGAGCCTCAGGGTCAAAGGTATAATTTTGGAAATTTAGTCTTAATTAACATTTAGGCTTAATTCAAGAAGGGGAAATGGTCAATCTTCGATTTTAATTAACACGTTTAGATGATTGAAACACAAGGAATTAATTGGTGGAAACAAATCTCATTTTTCTTAATTAAAGGATAAATTTGTAATTTCCTAAATTTTTAAAATTTGGAAGACTATTAAATTAAATGATCTTTGACTTAGGGGTACGATTTTGGATGTTAATAACTCATTAATTTAATATCCATATTTGGTGTTCAAATGAAATTCGAATGTTTTGATAATGAAATATTATCACTTAAAATTCAATTTCATTCAAAAATTACTAATATAACCACCAAAGTCATAAGGGCTTAGTAGTGACCTAGGCTAAATCAAATTTGGTTAAAAGAGGATTAGAAAAGTGAATGTAACTAGAAATTGAACAACTTTAAAACACTACAAACCCAAGTTAAAACTAAAATTGGCTAAGTGTCTTAATAACATTAACTTGCCCCTTTAAGGATCTTCATCCACATAATTCTAAAATTAAATGACAAATGATAATCACCTTACTCTTTAGGATAATTGAAACATCAATGTTTACTGAGCATTCGAGGTATTCACATGATGAATTACTAAGCAACATAATAAGTTTAAATGAGCTCAAGACTTTTCACCAGGCGGTGAGAGGGAAGCATAGATCTGCTTCTTTCTCCTAACCTTTTTGGATACCTCGGAGGTCTACTAAACTTAGTATGTTTTGCTTAATAAAATCATCCTTATTTGAATTAAAGAGGGATCACCAAGATATGATTTAGGATTTGATAGATCACCAGAACCTTATTTCCCCGCTTTACATAAAAAGTTTTTAATATATAAATACTCTTGCATGCATTTTGAGTTTCAGTTTAAGATGAATGGAAGTCCATCCAGGTATGCTTTTATTGTAATTTATTTTACCTACATTTCTAGTTTCCCATACTTTACTTTCCAGTACGTTACTGTGCTTACTCATCTACATGTATGAACAAAAACACAAACTTACATGTAAATAAAAATGTCACCGTGCATGAAAACCAAAACTGCTAGGATAGCCAAAAACCAAAAATAAAACCAAAACTAAAATCAACCAAGATGAATTTCAATGCCACAAAATTCAAAATATAAGACAACTCAAAATTTAATCACAAACATCACAAAAACACAATTGCAACTAAATTAAGACATCTCTATTGGACGATCGGGAATCCCTCAGAGGGGGTAACCTACGGTTACTAACGAGGCTTTTCACGATCTAAATGAAAGTATGGAACTCGTTAAGTTGAGTTTAGAAATTCCATTGGACTAAGTGAATCCAATAGAAAATAGTGGTACCAGAATGAGGGAACCGTATGATCCTAACTAGTATCGCTCTAATTAACTTTAATATGCCCCATAATATTTTAATGACCATAACTAGAGGGCCATTTCATTTGACATCATGACCTCGCCACGACAGAAGCTTGGTACTAGCATTGTGGGCAGCACGACCATCTTCAATAGCAAGAGGATCTACAAAAACACAAGTTTCCTTAGAATTAAACAACAAATCCATAGGATTTTGAGATTGTTTGCCTAGTGCAACATAAATCCTCAACATATCTATAGGCCCTTGTATAGCTCTACTGTACAATATAAGCCCTAACTCGTCTTAGGATTCTGAGGTTGTTGTTTGTCACGACTTAAGTCCTCACAACTTCCAGGCTTTTTATATGATCATTTCACACAAATGTAAGCCATAAATAAATAAATTTGGCAGGATGAAACACTTAAATATTTCTCCTTAAAACTGAAACCAAACCATAGGATAGCTTAGGAAGTCACTGAGGTTCTCCTCCGGATAATTGACATCCCCTAGTTCTCCTTCTTTTGATTCTATAACAAATATTTCAAATTTAAGACATTCTCATTTCACACCTCTTTTTTTAATATTGTTAGAAAGTCCTATCCTTTTAAACTTTTTGAAGGTAATATTCTTGATTTCTATTGAGAGTTTTCTTGAGTGAATCCTGTCATTTATAATTTAATTAAATATAGAGGCTTTCCCTTATAGGAAGCTTGTCCGAAACCAGCTTAATATAAACCTTATATAATTCTTCATATTAAATAGGATAACTTGTCAGCAGATAAATCAGATTCGCAGACCAAACAGATGTCATATATTTCTTAGTTTATTTGATCGAGCCTCATCCTCAAGTCTTGAAGTAAAGTGCTTTTTCATTCAAACTATTAAAAATATGGGGTCAGTTTAATATCATATTTTTTTAAATATATATATAT
>JXCR01145087.1:0-32389 GCA_002079205.1 Phalaenopsis hybrid cultivar | reverse complement strand
CCCGCCACGACATCCAATTCTCTACACACATCCTCGAGATAGGAGTAAGACTCCCCTTTATAGAACATCGCATCCTATTCTCCACCTTTCAAGGTTGGTGTAAGGCCCCTCTATGGCATCCAATTTTCTACCTGCATCGTTGAGATTTGTGTAAAGCCCCCTCCATGGCTTTTGATTCTCTACCTACATCTTCAAACATCTTCGAGATTGGTGTAAGGCCTCCTTCACGGCTTCCAACTCTCTACCTACATCTTTGAGATTGGTGTAAGTCCCCCTCCATGGCATCAAATTCTCTACCTACATCTTTGAGATTGTAGTAAAGCCCCCTCCACGGCTTGCAATTCTCTACCTACATCTTTGATATTGGTGTAAGGCCCCTCCACGGCTTCTAATTATCTGCCTACATCTTCAAGATTGGTGTAAGGCCCCCTCCACAGCATCCAATTCTCTACCTACATCTTTGAGATTGGTTTAAGGTCCCCTCCACGGCTTCCAACTCTCTACCCACATCTTTAAAATTGGTGTAAGGCCCCCTCCATGGCTTCCAACTCTCTACCCACATCTTCGAGATTGGTGTAAGACCCCCTCTACGGACATCTTCCATATTGGGGTAAGGCCCCCTCCACGACATCCAATTCTCTACCTACATTTTCAAGAATGGTGTAAGGCCCCCTCCACGTCTTCCAATTCTCTACCTACATCTTTGAAATTGGTGTAAGGCCCCCTCCACGACATCCAATTCTCTGCCTACATCTTCGAGATTTGTGTAAGGCCCCCTGCACGACATCCAATTCTCTATGTACATCTTTGAGATTGGTGTAAGGCCCCCTCCACGGCATCCAATTCTCTACTTATATCTTTGAGATTGGTGTAAGGTCCCCTCCGCGCAATTTACTTCTCTACCCACACCTTTTGAGATTGGTGTAAGTCCCTCACAATGACATCCAATTCTCTACCTACATCTTTGATATTGGTGTAAGGCCCCCGCCACGACATCTAATTCTCTACTCACACCTTTTGAGATAGGAATAAGATCCCCACCACAGCATCCTACTCTCAGTCTTTGAGGTCATCATTTAAATATTGACTCCCATCCTGTATAAAAACCTAAAATGTGATAACTCAAAACACACTCTCTAATCCTTAGCGAGAGTTCCTAATCCTTGATGTTGATCAGATATTTACTTGCTAATTCCCCAGTAGAAACTATTAGTACACACAATTCTACAATTCTACACCTCCTTCGAGTATGTATTGGTTTTTTTTATCACGTCGGTCAACGTCAATACGCGCGGTGTGCTTGCCCAGCACACCAAACCTATTCGGGGTCCATTTGTTGACCTCACTTTTGGTTGAGCTTTACTTTTTTTTTCTCTTTAGTAGCCTAGGGTATAGCCATAGGAATTTCCTGTTGATTATTCCTAGAGAACTAGAAAAGGAACCCTCATCATTATAAATTCTATACTCCCCTTTGCTCAACTTGAAGTTCCACGTGTTGGTCTTAACCTCTAGCACTTAGTAGGTGGGGTCACTATCAGGAAGCTCAAGGAGAGTCCCCCCTAGGACTGCATGCCTTAGGGTTGACTCTGAGTGTTGGTCTGGAGCTAGCTCAGTCACTTACACTCATTCTCACCCACAATCACTCACAACCCTAAACCTAAAATTTCTTGACTTTGATACCTTGATCCTTTGGGAGACTCATGTAGATGGTCCCCTAAACCCACTAGCCCGAGTCTATGGATTAGCTAAGACCAGTACATGGAGGACACAAATGGGGATTTTATTGGTCCATAGCTCATATCGGGTGGTTGTTACCCCAATTCTACCAAAGTGTCGAACTTAGCCTTTTGCCCCCAAATCCACCCAAATTACATAAATGCCCTTAAAACCCTAAATTTGGTCAAAATTTTGAAATTCACCCAAAATGTATAAATTTGTTCAAAAATCATTTCAAACCATTTGAAGATACCCAAATTACCCAAAAATGCCAAACTTACCAAAATACGCCCAAAATTGCCAAAATTACAAAAATACCCTTGCCGCCCCAAACTTTCCCAAAACCTCCAAAATCAATTCAAATGTTTCTAAAACCAATTTAAACCCTCCAATTGAACCTAATTTGACTAATCTGACCATTTTCACCAAAACCCCCAAATTGCCTTTAAATGCCCAACTTTCCCTAATTTACCTCAAATGTCCATCAATTTGGACCAAATTTTCCTCAATTTCAATTCTAAACTCAAATTCACCTTTCATATGACCAACCTAAACTAAATCTAAGCTTAATCGGCCCATGTGTTGAGCCCAATTTTGATCTAAGTCAAGCCCCAATTCTGGCCCTATGACTTAATCCCACCAAATTGAACCCCATAGCCTACTCAATTTGCATAATTTATGTTGAAAACTCTTCATAGCAATACTACACATCAAACGTGACCTTCTAGTTTGCCTTAGTAAAGCCTCAATTGCATTCAATTTTAACCCAAGTCCAAAAGTCCCAAAATTTGCCTAAAATTGGTTTTCCCCAAATTCCACAAAATTGATTGCCCTAACTTAAAAATTGACATGCAATTTATGTTAAAAACTCTTTATGATGTTCCTATAGACAATTTTAAATAATAAATTTAGAATTAGCCCAACCTAAACCCAAGTCTAGCCCAACATGCCCAGATTAACCAAAATTCTAAAATCCTTCTAATTGAACCCCCAATTGAACTCAAAATTATTTCAACCCTTCACCTAAAATATTCATTACAATCTTCTACACAATTTTAACCAATTAATTTGGCTCAAAGTCATGGATAGCCTAACCCAAACCCAACCTTTGGCCATTTAGAGTCACCTTGAACCCATGCAGCAAAATTAGTCTAGCCATGTCAAATTGACCAAAGCAAGACTTCAACAGCCAACTTTTGGGTCCTAGTAACCAAGCTAGACCCACTTAACCCACCATAGATGAGCCATCGACTAAAGGTCCCCTAAATCAAGTGATTTTTTTTTCTAAATTGCTTAAGCCAAGGATATCTTTGCAAAACCTATCACGAACACAAATTAATTGTTGTGATAGATCCCTTTGAGGATGTTGAGCCAGCTAAACACCTCCCCTGCCATTGTCGACTAGCTTAGCCACCAGAGCACCTTAAAACTGAGAGCCACCAAACTTAAATTCTCACCCAATTGACTCATCTGAGCTGTCCCACTCCCATTGGCCAATTGAGCCACTTAGCTCACCACCTTAGCAAGCTTTTGCACCCAAACCCATGCCCTGGGCTCCCCTCTCTGACCATGGCTATAAAATCGCCTCTTCAAGGCTAAAGTTTGGGTGCTAAAATTTTTTCAAGGAGACCCTACCCAATAGCTCCCGCAGCCTTCTTGAGACCTTCTCAGTGCAATCTAACCACTTACCTGCCTTAATTTCCGTTGACAGAGCTCACTTTTAAAGCTCAAATCCTTGCCAAAAACAGAATGCTCTCCACCACAACTCCATACTTAACCAAAATCAAATTAAACTTGCTCGAACCTTCAATACGGTGAGAGAAGAAGAAGCCCCATCAAAGCCCCTTCATACAGAGCCTCTACCCTAGATATTGATCAACACCCAAATTCGGTCTTGATCGAATTTGGGTCTAGACATTTTACCACAATAAGAGGTTCAATCCCTAGCTTCCCTGGACCTCCACGAACGTAGTGAGCACCTTTGATTGAAGCTTCTCTTCTGCGAGCAAAGGTATAAGTCTCCCCACTGTCCTGAGCTTGTTTTGATTCAACACTTGAATAGATCCAAATTCATGCCAGGCTAGCCATATAGATAGCTTCTTCTAAGCTAGATGTGTCTTTAAAAAAAAACCCGAGTCAATTTGGTTAAGTGTAGCTCAAGTTCTTAAGATTAGAAGGTGGACGGCTCTCAGGATGAACCAAACGAGGATGAAGACTCACGGCCGTTAGATGGCACGTGTATCAAATGAATGGTTGAGATAAAGCTGGACAACACTTTAGTACATAAAGCGCAAGCCCTGTCGGCGTTGAGTCGGAAGACGGCGTCCAACCAAAGCGCGCCACGCAAGCCTTCAGAGCCGTCATATGATTCTGTTGTGTTGTGTGGGTTAAGTAGGAAAATAGGATTTAATTAATTCAAAAATTACCCCCTAAATTCAAAAATCAATACCTTGGTGTAGAAAAATCAAAAAAATAAAAGAAAAATATCCTAGTGCTCAATGAACATATGAGAACAATGTGGAAATTGTTTAAGGTTTATTGGATGCATATTTTTTTTTAATTAATTCAATATTGTGTTGAGTATTTTGATTCTCCATGCATTCAAATATTTCACCATGGCATGCTATTTGGGTCATTTGTAGCCTCTATCATGGGGGATCATCTCTGATTTTTTCAAAGTCAGAGGAGGCCCCTATGAGGAGATATGTATTTTTCAAGTTTATGTCTATTATTTGCATAAATTAGTCATAGTAACTAGCATGTTGCTTAGAAAAATCTATGAAAATTTTGGTAGGTTCACTATGACCAGAGAACCCTAGGAAATATTGTCATGTGCTAAGTTATTAAGAACACACCTAGTTTTCACAAAACCCTGAGCACAAAGGAAATTAATTTGGGAAAAATAAACATCCAAATAACTATAATCTATATNGTTTCTTAGAAAAATCTATGAAAATTTTGGTAGGTTCACTATGACCAGAGAACCCTAGGAAATATTGTCATGAGCTAAGTTATTAAAAATACACCTAATTTTCACAAAACCCTGAAAACAAAGGAAATTAATTTGGTAAAAATAAACATCCAAATGACTTGATTTTAATTCTCCACTGTAATCTATAGTTTAGAGCTCCCCATATAAATTTCAAAATAATTGGAGTTCATTTGATAACCTAATTTAATTTTCTAAGTTAAAGGCCTCTTTTAACACTTAAAAGAATCATAATAATTAAAATATAACTAAAAAAATTATAAATTGGTTTTTGGGAGTTCTCTGTGATCAGAGGAATTTTCTAAAAATAAATTTGTAATTAAAGTACAAAATTGAACTTTTAAGCATATTTTAAATATTTAAATAATGAAAAGTTAATAAAAAAATAGATTTAATAAAATTCATGGAAATGTTCTAAATTGTTTCCTAAGCCCTTAGGNGTTCATTTAATAACCTAATTTAATTTTCTATGTTAAAGGCTTCTTTTAACACTTAACATAATCATAATAATTAAAATATAACTCAAAACATTGTAAAAATGGTTTTTGGGAGTTCTCTTTGATCAGAGGAATTTTATAAAAAGAAAATTGTAATTAAATTAAAAAAAATTATTTTTAAGCATATTTTAAATATTTAAATAATGATAAATTAATAAAAATGACAAAATTAATAAATTTCATAGAAATATTCTATTTTTTTTCCTAAGCCCTTAGGAGCGATTAAAATATTTTTCCTAATTTTCTAAGCCNTAAAATAATCATAATAATTAAAATATAACTAAAAAAATTATAAAATTGGTTTTTGGGAGTTCTCTATGATCAGAGGAATTTTCTAAAAATAAAGTTGTAATTAAAGTAAAAAATTGAACTTTTAAGCATATTTTAAATATTTAAATAATGAAAAATTAATAAAAAAATAGAATTAATAAAATTCATGGAAATGTTCTAAATTGTTTCCTAAGCCCTTAAAAGAAATTGGAATATTTTTCCAAATTTTCTAAGTGAAGATATTGAATTTTAAAGCTCAAAAATAATTTTTAAAGGCTAAAAATGGATTTTCCATAATTTCTCACTAAAATAATTCTAATAATTCAAAGAAAAATCATAAAAATGTAAAATTAGTTTCTCTAGGTTGGACAGATTTAAGAAAAATATAAAACTTAATTTTACACATTTAAAATATTTANAAAATAATTCTAATAATTCAAAGAAAAATCATAAAAATGTAAAATTAGTTTCTCTAGGTTGGACAGATTTAAAAAAAATATAAAACTTAATTTTACACATTTAAAATATTTTATAATTAATTAATACTCTAGAACTTAAAATAATTCTTATAATTCAAATAAAACTCAAAAAATCTTGAAATATGATCCATGTGGTTCTTTGGTCTAAGTCTACCTCCAGTAAAAAATTCAAGTGATTAGGCTTTGTCTTGGTCAAGTTATTATTTTTTTTTTAAAAATCCTATTTTTGCATGTAAATAATTATATTAAATTAGATTTTGAAAAATCACATTTTTTCTCCTCAGATGTCTTAATTCATTCATGAGTGAGGTAGGATAAAAATTTCAAAGTCATTTGAATTAAATTTGATGAATTATGAAGTGATAGAGCCTGAGGGGCAAAGGTATAATTTTAGAAATTTAGTTTTAATTAACATTTAGGCTTAATTCAAGATGAGGAAATGGGCAATCTTTGATCTTAATTAAAACTTTCAGATAATTGAAACACAAGGAATTAATAGGTAGGAACCAATCTCATTTTTCGTAACTAAAGGATAAATTTACAATTTCCTAAGTTATTAAATTTTGGAAGACTATTAAATTAATCGATCCTAACTCACTAATTTAATACCCCTATTTGGTGTTCAAATGACATTCAAATATTTTGATAATGAACTATTATTACCGAAAAATTCAATTTCTTTCAAAAATTACTAATATATCTACCAAGGTCTTAAGGGCTTAGTAGTGACCTAGGCTAAATCAAATTTGGTTAAATAAGGAGCAGAAAAGTGAATGTAACTAAAAATTGAACACCTTTAAAACACTACAAGCCCAAGTTAAAAATAAAATTGGCGAAGTGTCTTAATAACATTAACTTGCCCCTTTAAGGATTTTCACCCACATAATTCTTAAATTTAAAGACAAATGATAATCATCTTACTCTTAGGGATAATTGAAACATCAATGTTCACTGAGCATTAAAGGTATTCACAAGATAAATTATTAGGGAACATAATAAGTTTAAATGAGCTAGAGACTTTTCACCAGGTGGTGAGAGGGAAGCATGGATCTGCTTCTTTCTCCTGACCTTTTAGATACCTCAGAGGTCTATTAAGCTTAGTATGTTTTGTTTAGTAAAATCATCCTTCATCAAATTAATGAGGGTTCACCAAGATATGATTTAGGATTTGGTAGATCACCAGAACCTTATTTCCCCGCTTTACATAAAATGCTTTTAATATATAAATACTCTTGCATGCATTTTGAGTTTCAGTTGAAGATGATGAGAAGACATTCCAGGTACATTTTTATTGTAATTTATTTTACCTGCATTTCTAGTATCCCGTACTTTACTTTCCAATATGTTTATATGCTTACTCACCTGCATGTATAAGAAAAAACACAAACTTCCATGTTAAATAATGATGTCACCCTACATGAAAACCAAAACTGCTAGGATAGCCACAAAACCAAAACAAAAATAAAAACTAAAATTAACCAAGATAGAATTCACCACAACTCAAAATTTAATCAAAAACATCACAAAACTACAATTACAACAAAATTAAGACGTCTCTATCGGATGATCGGGAATCCCTCAGAGGAGGTAACCTACGGTTGTTCACGAGGCTTTCCACGGTCCAAATGAATGTATGGAACTCATTAAGTTGAGTTTAGTAAATTTATTTGGACTAAGTGAATCTGATAGAAAATAGTGGTACCAAAGAGAGGGAACCATAGGATTCTAACCGGTGTCTCTCTAATCAAATTTAAGATGCCCCATAATAATTTAATGACCATAACTATAGGGTCATTTGATTTAACATCATGACCTGACACATAGAAAACTTGAACTTGCTACGACAAGGAGCTTGGAACTAGCATTATGGACAACATGGCCATCTTCAACAGTAAGAGGATCTACATCAACATATCTTTCCTTAGATTAAACAACAAATTCATAGGATTTTGAGGTTTTTTACCTAGTGTAACATAAACCTTCAACTTATTTTTATGTCTTTGTATAGCTCTATTGTACAATATAAGCCCTAACTCATCTTAGGATTCCAAGGTTATCATTTGTCATGATTTAAGTCCTCACATCTTGTAGGCTTTTTGTGTGATCTTTTTGCACAAATGTAAGCCCTAAATAAATAAAATTGGCAGGATAAAATGCTTAAATATTTCTTCTCAATACTGAAGCCAAACCATAGGATAGCTTGGGAAGTCTCTAACATTCTCTTCTGGATCTATGAAATCCCTTAGTTCTCCCTCCTTTAGATTCTACAATAATTTTTTCAAATTTGAGCCATTCCCATTTCACACCTCTTTTTTCGATCTCATTGAAAAGTCCTATCTTTTTGAACTCCTTGAAGATAATATTCCTTATTTTTATGGAGAGCTTTGTTAAGTGACTCTAGTCATTTAAGATTTAATTAACTATAGTGACTTGCTCTTATAGTAAGCTTGTCCAAACCCAGCTTAATATAAACCCTATTTAATTTTTCATATTAAATTGGGGAACTTGTCTGCAGATAAAATGGTTTTGCAGAGCGAACAAATGTCATATATTTCTTAGTTTAGTTGATTGAGCCCCATCCTCAAGTCTTGTGTTTATCCTTTAGGATAGATACATGATTTGAGGTATAATGCTCTTTCATTTAAACTATGAAAAATATGGGGTCAGTTTGATTTCATATTTTTCTAAAACTATATATATGCATACATATATGTAAATTTAATGTCCTTCCCAAGCGGGCGACGAGATTTCAATTACGGCTGTCGACAACTTCTAGCGGGCAACTCCTCCAACAAAAAATAGTGGTGACACTCTCCTTTGGCCATGGAGAAGGTGATTTAAATAGAGGGGCTTAGGGTGGAGCTCAAGACTTCAATTTGAGTTCAAATAAGTGCTTATGTGGAGGGCTTCAAAATGCTAAATACCAATAAGAATTGGACACATTGGATGGGTGAAATTGGGTTTGAGTTAACGTATGGGACTCTCGATGTTGGTGTTTTCCAGCCACTAGGCTAGTCAGTTGGGCTAGGGGTGGTGGCCAGAGAAGTTAGTTGAGCAATGGGGAGGGTTAATTATGATTAACCACTAATGGTTTGCATGATTGTGGAAATATCTTTGCTTAGACCCAAAAGTCGGATGAAACCACTTAATTTAGGGAACCATTGGTTCATAGCCTGCCTTGGGTGGTTTAGGTGGGTCTAGGCTGGTCACTATGGTGTACTTGGTGGCTGTGGTGTTATTAATTTGGACTTTTTGGCATGGTTAAGTCAATTTTGGTGCATGGGCTCAATTTGAGTCACATTGGCTAGAAGTTGGGTTTGGGTTAGCTTAGCCATGAAAGTTAGCCTAATATATTGATTAATTTGGTGTATATGTTTGTCATCAAGGGTTTGGAAAAGATTTGGGTTGATTTTGATTTGATTTGGAGGTTCAATTTGAAGGATTTTGCCATTTGGTCAATTCTAAGGGTGTTGGGTTAGATTTGGGCTCAGGTTGGGCTAGAGTTGGGTTAAGTCCAAATTGATGGTTGAAAATGATCTAGGAGAATGTCATGAAGAGTTCTCAACATCAATTGGGTGTCAATTTTGGGATTTGGGCATTCGATAAGGTGACATTTGGAGACATGGCCAAATTGGGGCAAAATTTGGGGATTTTGGATTTGGGCTAAAATTGAGTGGAATTGAGCTTTGATCAAGGCTAATTGAGGGCTCAATTTGATTAGTATAAATGTTATGAAGAGTTTAGGATCCAAATTGAGGCAATTGAGTGGGCTATGGGGTTAAATTGGGTGAGATTGGGTCACATGTTCAAAATTGGGGGTTTTGGCTTGGATCAAAATTGAGCTCAAGACATAGGACAATTAAGCTTGGATTTGGTTTGAATGATCATGGTATGATGAATTTGAGTTTAAAATTGAAATTGGGGAAGATTGGGGTCAAATTTATGGACATTTGAGATGAATTGGGGAAATTGGGCCTTTAAAGGTAATTTGGGGATTTTGGTCAAAATGGTCAAATTGATAAAATTTGGTTTAATTGAATGGTCCAAATTGGTTTTAGGGATATTTGAGATGATTTTGGAGGTTTTGGGAGACTTTGGGGCACTAAGGGCATTTTTGTAATTTTGGTGAATTTGGGGGTATTTTGGTAATTTTGGTAACTTAGGGTGGTTTTGGGCAATTTGATTAGTTTCAAATGGCTTAAACTTTTGAACAAATTTGGATATTTTGTGTGAAATTGGGAATTTTGGTCAAATTTACGGTTTGAGGGTGTTTAGGTAATTTGGGTAGATTTGAGGGGCAAAGGACTAAGTTGGATAATTTGGTAAAATTGAAAAGCCAACTATTTTATGTGAGCCATGGACCAATGGAATCCTCATTTGGGTCCTTTATATATTGGTCATAACTAAACCCCAGCCTAGGGCTAGTGGGTCTAGGGGACCATCTACATAAGTCTCCCAAAGGATTCATGGATGAAAGTCAACAGATTTTGGTTTTAGGGTTATGAGTGAAAGTGAGTGAAAGTGAGTGCAAGTGAGTGAACTAGCTCCAGACCAACTCCTAGGGTCCACCATAAGGCCAAGCAGTCCTATGGGGATTCACCTTGAGCTCTCCCATATGCACCCCACCTACTAAGTCCTAGAGGTTAGGATTAATATGTGGAACTTCAAGTTGAGTAAAGAAGGGTTTAGTGTTTCTAATGGTGAGGGTTTCTTTTCTAGTCCTCTAGGAATAGTCAACAATAAAGTTCTATGGCTAGACCCTAGGCTACTAAAGAGGAAAAAACTAGACCTCAATCAAAAGTGTGGTCAACAATTATATTATATTATTTCACCAATCTTGCAATTGTTGCATTCCTAAAATTAGATCCTCCATTGGAAATGATTACACTTGACATTTCATATCTTGTAAAAATATTTTTAATTAAAAATTTTGAAACACTTTGAGCATCACATTAAGGTAAATCTATTGCTTCTATCCATTTTGAAACGTAATACACTGCAATCAAGTTATAAACATTTCCAAATGAAGGTATAAATGATCTGATAAAATCCAATCACCATGCATCAGAAATTTCAATTTCCAAATTAAAATTTAGAGGTTTTAGACACAGATTTCAAATATAAAAAACAAGTGTACAAAACAAAAGAAATAAAAGACACAACTTATCTCATAATCTTTCCCAAGCAAATCCCTAGAAGTTCTCTTCAAGCCTTTGTCTTCTGACAAGCACTCTCAATTCTCTCTTAAAAGTGTAACGAAGAAGAAATCTCTCACCTTCCCTCTCCTCTTACAATCCTTCAAGAAAATCTTCAACCCCTTGACTTTCTCTCTCTCTCTTACCCCCCCTACACGCCACACACTTCACTTCACAAAACCTCTCTTTTATTAAAGACTGCCTCCATAAGGAATTCAAACTTCCCTCCAAAATTCTATCCAAAAATCAACCTCTTTGAATTCAAACGACATGTCCATTGATCTAAGAGACATATCCCTTCATAACAGAACCTTCCAACGTGTATAAATGCATTAAATCACTTCAAGGGGTGGCTTAGAAAAATTGTCCCTTTGAAAATTCACGCAAAATTTGTTCTGAACTATCTTAATCTGCAAAAAGCCATCTCTGGTGCATCTAGCACTGGTTCTAGCGCATCTGGCACCAACTTGGTTAATTTTGCATTATTCAGGGTTTTGGGACTTCAGACGCCAAATCTGGCTCATCTGCCGCCAACTCTCCATCAAATTGTGCTTCTGGCGCCAATGAAGCGCATCTGGCTTCAACTCTCTGTAAACTGGCACTTTTGGCACCAATCTGACACCTCAGAAGCTAGAATTTGCATATATCATTGTTTTGGCTCTAAATTTTGTCCTTTTTGCTACTTTTGTTCCAAATTCCTAAAATTGATATACCTGCAACAAAAACATGAAAATACCCTTCTTTGAAATGCAATATCACCAAAAATAAGCATAAAATGTATACTTAAAACAACATATTATTTTGGTGTATAAGAATATAATTTATTTTCCTTTGGATGATGTGATAGGCACAGTAACGATAAATCCGGTAGCATTAGGTGTAACGACCACTCGAAACGGGGGCAACAGATCTAGCAGGCACAGAAACAATAGACTTAACGGGTGTCGAGGCGGTAGCGATCTTCGCCTTCTTGTAAGAAGTGAAGTCTTGGGGGTAGTTCAATTTGAATTCAGTGGATAGCTCTTGGACATCCGGGGTGGTAACTTTCATGATGGCAAATGGGGCCTTGCTAAGCATGCCTCAAATTCGTCAAATGTAGATCCAAACTTGATCATTGAAGCAATGTTGTGGGCGTTGCGGGCTTTGCGGTCGATAGTTGGGTTGCAATAAAAGGTGAGAGTTGGGAACACCATCTTAGTAGCTTCAAAAAGAAATTTCTGAGGGTTAGTATTAGCCTATAACTTGTAATTCTAGTGCATGCATAAATATTAATGAAGGTAGATCTGTGAACTGGGCACACTCTTTCTTGTTTTCATTTTCAAATATATTGTTTATTTTTTATTATATTGCTAAAAAGTTTTAATTAAAATTAAACGAGCGTTAAGAGACATAATGACTTGGCTCAATTTGTAAATTAGCGAACAAAACTCAAAAGATACGAGGAAAAGGTAAAGTTTAGGACCTAGTGCAATAAGAACCTCTCAGCGCTCAACTCCAAAGTGAAACTAGTTCCCCAACACACCTATTGGGGGTCCGACCCCACACAAAAAGAAAAAATCCTAAAAGACTCCTGAACCTCTCTATCTAAAGATGGCTAAATAGATGTTTTTGGAATCCAAAATAGTTGACCATACTTGCCCAAGAAAGAAATGAGCAAAGCATGTCAGTGGAAGAAGGGTAATCTGGACCTTGAGGGACATGGACACATTACTGATGTAAGAAGAAAAAACTTTCTGATCACAATGGAGAGAGAAACTAGTCCTCNATTCATTTAATAACCTAATTTAATTTTCTATGTTAAAGGCTTCTTTTAACACTTAACATAATCATAATAATTTAAATATAACTCAAAACATTGTAAAATTGGTTTTTGGGAGTTCTCTTTGAGCAGAGGAATTTTATAAAAAGAAAATTGTAATTAAAGTAAAAAAAAATTATTTTTAAGCATATTTTAAATATTTAAATAATGATAAATTAATAAAAATCACAAAATTAATAAAATTCCTAGAAATATTTTATTTTTTTTCCTAAGCCCTTAGGAGCAATTAAAATATTTATCCTAATTTTCTAAGCCAAAATATTGAATTTTAAAGCTCAAAAATAATTTTTAAAGGCTAAAAATGTATTTTCCTTAATTTCTCACTAAAATAATTCTAATAATTCAAAGAAAAATCATAAAAATGTAAAATTTATTTCTTTGGGTTCCTTGACCTTTGAGAGATTTAAGAAAAATATAAAACTTAATTTTCCACATTTAAAATATTTTATAAATAATTAATACTTCAAACTTAAAATAATTCTAATAATTCAAATAAAACTCAAAAAATCTTGAAATTTGTTCCAAGTGGTTCTTTGTCTAAGTCTACCTCCAGTTAAACATTCAAGTGATTAGCCTTTGCCATGGTGAAGTTATTGAATCTTCTTTGAAAAATCCTATTTTTGCATGTAAATAATTATATAAATTAAATTAAATTAAATTTTGGAAAATCACTTTTTTCTCCTCTAATGTCTTAATTGACCCATGAGCGAGGTAGGATAAAAATTCCAAGGTCATTTGAATTAAATTTGACGAATTATGAAGTGATAGAGCCTCAGTGTCAAAGGTATAATTTTGGAAATTTATTCTTAATTAACATTTAGGCTTAATTCAAGAAGGGGAAATGGTCAATCTTTGATTTTAATTAACACGTTTAGATGATTGAAACACATGGAATTAATTGGTAGGAACAAATCTCATTTTTCTTAATTAAAGGATAAATTTGCAATTTCATAAATTATTAAAATTTGGAAGACTATTAAATTAAATGATCTTTGACTTAGGGGTATGATTTTGGATGTTAATAACACACTAATTTAATAACCATATTTGGTGTTCAAATGACATTCGAATGTTTTGATAATGAAATATTATCACTTAAAATTCAATTTCTTTCAAAAATTACAAATATAACCACCAAAGTCATAAGGGCTTAGTAGTGACCTAGGCTAAATCAAATTTGGTTAAAAGAGGATTAGAAAAGTGAATGTAACTAGAAATTAAACAACTTTAAGACACTACAAGCCCAAGTTAAAACTAAAATTGGCTAAGTGTCTTAATAACATTAACTTGCCCCTTTAAGGATCTTCATTCACATAATTCTAAAATTAAATGACAAATGATAATCACCTTACTCTTTAGGATAATTGAAACATCAATGTTCACTGAGCATTCGAGGTATTCACAGGATGAATTATTAAGCAGCATAATAAGTTTAAATGAGCTCAAGACTTTTCACCAGGCGGTGAGAGGGAAGCATAGATCTGCTTCTTTCTCCTGACCTTTTTGGATACCTCAGAGATCTACTAAACTTAGTATGTTTTGCTTAATAAAATCATCCTTAATTGAATTAATGAGGGATCACCAAGATATGATTTAGGATTTGGTAGATCACCAAAACCTTATTTCCCCGTATTACATAAAAAGTTTTTAATATATAAATACTCTTGCATGCATTTTGAGTTTCAGTTTAAGATGAATGGAAGACCATCCAGGTATGCTTTTATTGTAATTTATTTTACCCACATTTCTAGTTTCCCGTACTTTACTTTCCAGTACGTTACTGTGCTTACTCATCTACATGTATGAACAAAAACACAAACTTACATGTAAATAAAAATGTCACCGTGCATGAAAACCAAAACTGCTAGGATAGCTAAAAACCAAAAATAAAACTAAAACTAAAATCAACCAAGATAAATTTCAATGCCACAACATTCAAAATATAAGACAACTCAAAATTTAATCACAAGCATCACAAAACCACAATTGCAACTAAATTAAGACATCTCTATCAGATGATCGGGAATCCCTCAGAGGGGGTAACCTACGGTTACTAACGAGGCTTCTCATGATCTAAATGAAAGTATGGAACTCGTTAAGTTGAGTTTAGAAATTCATTTGGACTAAGTGAATCCAATAGAAAATAGTGGTACCAGAATGAGGGAACCGTATGATTCTAACCAGTATCGCTCTAATTAACTTTAATATGCCCCATAATATTTTAATGACCATAACTAGAGGGCCATTTCATTTGACATCATGACCTCGCCACGACAGAAGCTTGGTGCTAGCATTGTGAGAAGCACGACCATCTTCAATAGCAAGAGGATCTAAAACAACACAACTTTCCTTAGAATTAAATAACAAATCCATAAGATTTTGAGATTGTTTGCCTAGTGCAACATAAATCCTCAACTTATCTATAGGCCCTTGTATAGCTCTACTGTACAATATAAGCCCTAACTTGTCTTAGGATTTTGAGGTTGTCGTTTGTCACAACTTAAGTCCTCACAACTTCCAAGCTTTTTATATGATCATTTTACACGAATGTAAGCCATAAATAAATAAATTTGGCAGGATGAAACACTTAAATATTTCTCCTTAAAACTGAAACCAAACCATAGGATAGCTTAGGAAGTCACCGAAGTTCTCCTCCGGATCATTGACATCCCCTAGTTCTCCCTCTTTTGGATTCTATAACAAATATTTCAAATTTGAGACATTCCCGTTTCACACCTCTTTTTCTAATCTTGTTAGAAAGTCCTATCCTTTTGAACTTTCTGAAGGTAATATTCTTGATTTCTATTGAGAGTTTTCTTGAGTGAATCCTGTCATTTATAATTTAAATAAATATAGAGGCTTTCCCTTATATGAAGCTTGTCTGGAACCAGCTTAATATAAATCTTATTTAATTCTTCATATTAAATAGGATAACTTATCAACAGATAAATCAGATTCGCAGACCAAACAGATATCATATTTTTTTTTAGTTTATTTGATTGAGCCTCATCCTCAAGTCTTGAAGTAAAGTGCTCTTTCATTTAAACTATTAAAAATATGGGGTCAGTTTGATTTCGATTTGGGCAGTGGGATTTCGATTTGGGCGGCAGACAGCTTCCAACGAGCAACTCCTCCAACCAAAAATAGTGTCGACAGCTCCTAGCAACTCCACTGAGGATTAGCTTTTCTCTCCATTTAAATCAGGAAATATTATCTTCATACATTGGTAATGTGTCCATGCCCCCTTATGGATTAAATTACCCTTCTTCCGTTGGCACACTTTACTCATTTCTGCTTTGGGAAAGTACAGTCAACTCTTCAGACTTTAGGACCGTCTGTACAATCACCTTTGAACAGAGAGGTTTAGGAGGCCATTAAGAACTTTTTAATCTTCATGTGGGGTCAGATCCCCAATAGGTGTGTTGGTGGATTAGTTCCACCTGGGCAATGTTTATTGTAATGTTGGTCCCGCATTGGGTCCTAAGCACTTCACATCTCTCATTAAAGTTTGATTTACTAATTTGCAAATTAAATTGAATTGTGTCGTATTGCGTGTGCTCTTTAATTCTCCTTATATTAATTAAATCTTTCTATGTTCAAACCATTTTTACTAAAATTTTAAAACCTCCACAAATTAAATAAGGACTTACCCAGTCTACAGATTGGCCTCTGCTAATTTTAGTGCTTGCACTAGGATTATGAGGAATTGACCAAATAACTAACCACAGAGCTTTCTCTTTTAAAGTTGTTGCAATGGCATGCCCAACGCTCACTTTTTCCTATAACCTGTCGATGAGCCGTAACACCCGTAATGTCGCTCCCACCATCAAGTTTGGAGCAGGATTTGAAGATCTCGAGGTTGTTCTCGGGAAAGCCTATTTTGTCGTAATGAAAGTCGCCGCTTTAGTAGTTCAAGAGCCATCTACTGAGTTTAATTTGAACTATCCTCACAACTTTCCTTCTTATAAGAAGGTCAAGACTGCTGCTGCCTCGACACCTACCATGTTCGTTATTCCCGCTTCTACTAAGGGAAAGGATGTTATGATCGTTTAAAACCCGACTGAAGGGTTAGTTGTCCCTCCCTCACTATTTGAAATTGGATCAAGTTTGAGGACTGCACTGTTAACCTGAACCCAAAGAAGAAATTTCAATAGGAAGTTTTGGAGGGCTACTAAAGCTCGGACTCCTAAAGAGGTACTTGTTGATGAAGATCCTCACCAAGACAAGTCAGGATTACCGGAGACCTATCCACTTGTGCGAGGGAGTAGGTTCCATCCCTTAATGGATACTAATGGGTACAAAAGTAACCAAAATATCGCCGCTACTTTATCGTCACTTCATGGACATAGTCAAGAGAGGAAGAAGCCTACTCTGATCACCCGAGTAAGTTTAGTTTTTCAGAGACTAGCTGCCAAGGAAGGTTGTTCAGTTGGTGAGTTACACAAACATGTGGGACGTGCAATACACCCTTGCATGAAGAAAGAAATTTTAATGGACTTCAGATCCATAAGTGGACCAGTTAAGTCAACATTCTTGTCTGATTCAGCATAGGAAGCAAAGTTGTATCGCCACCGTTACTACCGATTCTACCTCACTGGTCCCACAAGCCGTCAACCAGTTAAGTCACATCTGGGTCTGAGAATTCTACCAATCACCCACTGTAGAGATGTTCCTAAGGTTCCAAAGGAAAAAAAACAAAGAGACTACCCAGTACTGTATTTGGTCTGCGCCATGAGGAGCATGTTTCTCCTCGACATACCGATGTCTCTGCTAAAACACTCTGTTTCAAGACATCACTGTCAAATAAAAAGGTGTGGAAACCCAAGGTTGTTGTACCGATACAATTCAGTAAGCATACAGGGCAAGATCGTAGAATGAAGCCAAGGTCTGAAGTATCTGACATTATCACCGCAATTGCCAGCGAGATGAAGGAACAAGTGGAGGAGGTCCAATAGGGTCCTCCTGATCTTAAGACAATCCAAGAGATGATAATTGAAGAAAAGATCAAAAAGATTAGGGTTGAGATTTTTTAATTAGCCCGAGAACATGGAGTTTTCATTGATAATGATGATGAAGATTTTAAGCTCAATGATTACCTCGAATAGGATTTCATGTATATCCATGACATTAAAACCAGAGTCGCTGCATCTACCTCTTATCAAAGAGAACATCGTAGATAAGCTGCGTAGGGCTATCTTTTTAAGGGATGAGCAAGTCATCCAACTGGAAAAAAGGCTGGAAGAGATGGCCGCAACCATGACTGTCATGGCCATAGTTCAAGGATAGTCTCAACTGCCATAGTTAGCCTCTCTAGAAGTCAATCAACCGGAGTTTATACATATCACAGATGAAAGGAGAGAAGTTGCCTCAACAAATAAGGATGAACAACAAAAGAAGGATTCTCCATCAAGCGCCTTTCTAGAAAAGGAATTTAAGCAAATGGACGAACCAGTACGAGAAGCCTTAACCCAATCTAAGGGTGGTGCATTGGTTTTGAAGGGTAGACCTTACCTAGAGGAGTTTGATGTGGTACATTATCCTAAGGGTTTTGTGTCATTACACTTTAAGATATTCGATGGAACTGGAAATCCCAAGCAATGCATAGCACTTTTTCGAGCCAGTTGTGGCAATACCAGAGGTAACGAAGCTTTACTTTTCTGACAGTTTGTCAGCAACCGGTCAAGAATCGCTTTTGATTGGTATGTCGATTTTTCTAGCGGATCAATTAAAACATTCACCAAATTAGAACAATTGTTCATGAAAAGATTTATCGAAGCACAACATCATGTGTTTATTTGAGATCTCATGATGAAAAAGCAAAAGCCCAACGAGTCTTTAGTGGACTCTATTTTGAGGTGGAGAAACCGTAGCATGAAATGTGAACCTCAGCTACAGGAACATCACGCGATTGAGATGTGACTCAAAAGCATTCATGGGCCAGTAGTTTTCATGCTCAAGGGACTCACCATTAAATCCTTTGAGAAGCTACTCAGCAAAGCCAGCAGCCTTCAAGAAGAAATCACACATATGGATTCTCATGAGAAATGTAAAGCAACCAGAGTATTTAAAAAGAAGTCAAGAACGGTGGCTATGATCGATAAAGGAAAACAACCAATGAAGATATATACAAAAAATCCTCCTCAGTTGTCATCACAGCATACTCAACAACAAACATAATAGTATGGAAAGTTTAGCCAGCAATCATCTCGTGGAGGATCATACCAAATAGAGAATAAGAAAATGACCATTATAGAACGTGGGAAGGTGGTGTATTCCTTCAAAGACGAAGCCATACCAAAATGTTCATAAGTCTGATGAAGAAGCCTGAGTTTATACTACTAGATCCAAAGAAACCTAAAGAGATCTACAAGAAAGATCAACCAAATTATTGCCCATATCACAAATTGCTGAGACACATTATAGAGGAGTGTTTTTATTTAAAGATTGGCTCGAGAAAAATCTCAAGGAAGGGAATATAACGATCCTAAAAGATTATTTAAAAGAATCTGAAAGAGGTTCTATAAATATGATTTCAGCTGAGTCAATCTCTTTGATCGACCCATATACTGTAAAAGATGGGTGGAGTATAGTCTGGAGCAAATCGTCCAAGAAAATACTAAATCAAATTCAGTATGCATCAAAACAAACTCCCGTTTACAGTCTTCAGGGCCGCTAAGCCCGAGATGAAGACTTCGCCTGGAGATCTATCATCATCAAAGATAAAGAAAAAAAAGAATATCATCACAAAGATTGATAGCATGGGGGTAGGATAGAGGCTGCCTCAACTAGATTAGTTGTCTCAAATTTGGGGGAGAAAATCCTCGAAACCCTGACCTTGTATAATTATCCTTTTACCCCTCTGGGTTCTTATGAATTTAATGATTGTGATTTCGGCTATATTTTAACTATTTTTGGTAATAACGTAATCAAGGTTGCACAATCTAACTTGCATCTCGATTCCCAAAGTGATCCTCAAATCGTACTCGAGTCCGATGAACTCATTAACAAGATTGAAGATGACATTGACAATACCGCTTACGACAGCACCGAAAGTGAGGAACCAATCCTCGAGCACCACGGTGCGCCATTTTCCATCAACTTAGATCTTTCCAACAAAGAAGAAACACTGGAGAATTCAATAATGGTATCTCAAGAGGAAGAAACTACAAAGATGAATTTAAGGAGATTCAGAATATTACCCCCAAGAATAGCTCCAACAGATAAAGGAAAGAAAATAGTAACTCGAGAAGAACTGCCTCCACCTCCGCCAGTGGAAGAACCACATAACCAAGAGAAAATTGAAAGATCATACAAAGTGGATTACAATGTGCTAGCTCATCTTAGGATGTTTCCAATCAGATTAAGCATCTACGATGCTCTAATCCTATCAAAGGAAATGAGAGAGTCTCTGGTTACAGCTTTGCATGACCCAGAAATTTTTTTAGCCCAGTTTGCCAGAACATCCGCAGATGAAGTTTGCTTATTGAAGAAATAGTCTGGGGTAACCTTCACAGATGAAGATTTGCTGCTCAGTACTGCCGACCACAATCGTTCGCTCTATACCTCTATTAACATCAGCATATTAATGTTGTCCAGAGTTTTAGTAGATCGTGGAGCACTCAACTTGATGAGTCTACGGACATTGGCCTATTTGGACATTGAATCTCAGGAGCTTACGACCGATAAAATGATATTAAGAGGATTTAACCAAAAAGGAGAGAGAGCCCTTAGATCAATTACATTACTTATGAAAATTGGAGAACTAGTAACAATCGCTAAGTTCCATATCATTGACACAAAGACCACTTTCAATGCTCTACTGGGTTGACCATGGATTCATGAACACAACATAGTTCCATTGTCTCTACACCAATGCATTAAGTACTACGATGAAGGATAAGAACATTGCATCATACGAGATCTACAACTGTTTTCAGTTCACAAAGTTGGCATTCATAAAGATGCCACCTACTATGTCTCTCCAAAGAAAACTATCTTTTCTTGTGAAATTGTGACAAGTAAGAGTGAAGATTCAGAAGAATTACAATGGCGAGGCCATTCAACTTCGCTTCAGCGATCTTCTACCACCCTTTTACAAAAAAATAGTGGGGGTTCCTTTAGTTCACGCAGCCGAGGACGAGGCCAGGGATGTGGATGAGGAAGAACCAACTTAATTGTTGAACGAATTAGGCCAACCATCTACATTGGTGATGAAGACAGTTTTGAAGATAAAATAATGATGATAAAATAGAAGAAACCTCAGTACAAGATATCCATAAAAGATATGGAGCAAAGCAAATATGAGATAATGTATGATTGGATAAACCACTATGTGAACACCATGACCCTTACTCTGATTCTTTCTCAAAAGGTTTTGAGTTTAGAGGTCAAGGAAGTCCGTAGTGCTGGTTCAAAGCCGATCAAGTTTTATCGTGCTTCTACTTCTATTGATTTTGAAAATCATGTAAATTTGGATGAGAATCTTAATGAGTTAATGGAATTACCTTTTGGTTACTTTTTGCCTTGTGTACAAATGTTAATTCAACAAGAACATTTACCAAAATAAATGCCTAAATATAAACTGTAACTTTTTGAAAAATTATGGGATGTCAAAAGTTTAACTCCCAACTCAAAAGAGGGTCTCAGATTTGGTACAGTCGGATCATCCGATGATTCAGAATTTTGTATTTGTTACTAGTAAATTGAAATAAGACTGCCTCGATATAGAGGATGACTCAACTGATCAGCTAATAGAATGTGCTTCGCTGGAAGTTGAGGAAGAAATTAAATCAACTTTTGATGAACCGGAGGAAATTAAGCTCGGGAAAGAAGAGCAACCCCAACTTACATTTATAATTTCTCTACTTAACAAAGAAGAATCTTTGGAACTAATCAAACTGTTAAAAGAGTTTAAAGATTGCTTTGCATGGAGTTATGATGAATTCTCAGGACTGTCAATAGAGGTTGCAGTTCATAAACTTGAGGAGGACAAAGATATAACCCCAGTGGAACATGCTCCTAGAAGAATGCACCTAGAAATAGAGCAGCAAGTCATCGTCGGGGTGAAGATACTAATAGATGCTAAATTTGTAAAAGAAGAACAATTCTACACGTAGTTAGCTAACATTGTGCAAGTTAAAAAGAAGAATGGACAAATCAGTGTATGTGTCGTCCTAAGTGATTTGAATAAAGCATGCCCAAAGAAAGAATTTCCATTACCGATACGAGAAATGATGGTGGATATCGTTTCTACACATGAAATCTTCTCCTTCATGGACAAATTGTCGCGATACAACCAAATCAAGATGGCCCCCAAAAATGCAACACTTATAGCCTTCAGAACACCTATCGGTATTTTCTGGTACATTGTGATACCATTTGTGTTGAAGAATGCTGGAGAGACATACCGACGAGTTATGAAGAATATTCTTTATGATCTCATACAACCAAGTGGAATACGATGTGGATGATTTGGTCATCAAAGAGTAAACAAAAGATAGACCATCTGTACGATTTGAGGATTGTGTTTGAACAGTTACGACGATATGATTTTAAAATGAATCCCTTAAAGTGTGCCTTCGGTGTTACCTCCGAGAAATTTCTAGGGTGCGTTGTCCATCATCGAGGAATCAAGATCGACCCAGATAAGTTTAAAGCTATCTTAGAAATGTCTTCGCCTAAAACTTTGAAACAACTACGTTCCTTCCAAAAGAAGTTGATGTATCTGAGGTGATTTATTTCTAATCTCTCAGGTAGGTGTCAGCCCTTCTCAACATTAATTAAAAAGGACATCGAATTCATTAAGGAAGAGAAATGCCAACGGGCCTTTGAGAATGTTAAACAATATTTAATGACACCTATTATTTTGGCAGCCCCTATCCCAGAAAAATCATTGATACTTTATACCGTGGCCTTATACAACTCGCTCGGAGCCCTCTTAGCCCAAGTCAATGACGAGGGTAAAGAAAATGCATTGTACTACTTTCGTCGCCGCTTATTATCGATGGAGATAAGGTAGCCACCTATTGAGAAGCATTGTCTAGCTTTGATTTTCACTACCAAAAAGTTTAGACAATATATGCTTTCACATAAGATTACCCTAATCTCGAAAGTTAATTCGTTGCAATATTTGATGACCCGACCAACACTCTCCTGACTTCTAGCAAGATGGTCAATGATTTTATTGTAATTTGATATAACTTTTGTTCCCCTCAATGCTATTAAGGGACGAATTTTAGCAGACTTTCTCGCTGTACACCCATTGTCAGCTGGGTCCCCATTAATGACAAACTACAAGATGAACAAATACTATAAATTGAATTCTTCAGTGTGCAATACTGGGAGATGTACTTTGATGGAGCTTCGTCATCCAGAAGAGACAAAGAAGCAGGCACAGTTATACCAGGCAAAGCAGGGATTGGTATAATCCTTATAACGCCAGATAAGGGTATGCTGAGATTCTCATACCGCGTGACAAAGCCATGTACCAATAATGAAGCAAAATATGAAGCGCTAATTACTCGGTTGGAGTTGGCAATCTCGATGGCCATAACAGATATTTCCATCTACGGTGACTCTCAACTCGTCATCCAGAACAATACAAAATTTTAAAACCAAGGTTAGCAGAATACCGTCGGTACCCAATGAAGCTACTGGGGCAGATTCCCAGTGTAACTTTCTACTGGATTCCTTGGAGAGATAATGCCCGTGCTGACGCTCTAGTAAAACTTACTAAGGAGCTGGCATATCCCCTGGAGGATTCCATTAATATCATAGTACAAGGAAGACATGTTTTGTCTCGACTCGACCTCGACACTCTACACAAGCTTGGGATAGAAGAAGAAATGATGATTGTGATTGATGATATCACTCAAGATTCGCGCAAGCCATTGATGTAATATTTTCAAACTAGAAAGCTACCAGAGGACAAGTCTGAGGCACATCACATTACAAAAAGGGCTCTTTCTTACGCTCTAGTGGGTGACGTCCTCTACAGAAGATCATTTCATCAAATTTGGCTATGATGTTTGAGCAGAGCCAAAGAACAGAATATTGTTAAAGAAGTACATGTTGGATTGTGTGGCGCTCACCAGTCAGGGGCAAAGATAAAAATGAAGATCAAGAGGCTCGGATATTATTGGTCGGCAATGATGTTTGATTGCATGGATACAGTTAGAAGATGTCACCAGTGTCAAGTGCATGGGGTTGTCTTGCACCAACCTTTAAATGTGCTCCACCCAACCGTCGCTTCGTGGCCATTCGAGTGATGGGGCACAGACATAATGGGTACAATAGANGCGCTCACCAGTCAGGGGCAAAGATAAAAATGAAGATCAAGAGGCTCGGATATTATTGGTCGGCAATGATGTCTGATTGCATGGATATAGCTAGAAGATGTCACCAGTGTCAAGTGCATGGGGTGGTCTTGCACCAACCTTTAAATTTGCTCCACCCAACCATCGCTTCGTGGCCATTCGAGTGTTGGGGCACAGACATAATGGGTACAATAGACCCTCCGTCTTCCAAAGGACAAAGATTCATACCTGCCGCTACAGATTACTCTTCCAAATGGGCAGAGGCAGTGTCGTTACGAGAGGTTACGACACAGCACGTCCTTCAATTCTTCAAAATCCAAGTTTTCTACCACTTTAGAGTACCATGAAGAAAAATTTTTGATAATGGGACAGCCTTCAAAAGCACAAAAGTCAACAATTTTGTCAAATGACTTGGGATAGACTGGAGATGTTCTACAATTTACTATCCAAGAGAAAATGGCTTAGTCAAAGCCTTCAAAAAGAAATTGGTACAGATTTTGAAGAAGTCACTAGATGAAAAAAAAAGAGATTGGCACAATAAATTATTAAAAGCCTTGTGGGCTTATCGGACAATGTTCAAGACTCCCACTCAGTACACACCCTAGATGCTCGTGTGTGGGTCTGAGTCCATACTACCATTAGAACTTCAGACGCCATCTCTCAGAGTCATTGTCGCTAATCAACTTATAACAGAAGAAAGTGCAAAACTCAGACTGAAAGAACTAGAGAGTCTTGAGGGAAAACGACTAGAAACATAATAATATTTGGAACTTTATCAAGTAAAGATGGTACAACCTCATGACAAATTGGTCTGCCCAAGGACATTCAAAGTTGATGACCTTGTCCTCGTGCTCAAAAGACCCATTCTTGCATGCCGCAAGATAGGTGGAAATTTTGAACCAACTTGGGAGGGACCATTTGTCGTAAAAAAGGTCTACATAGTAGGAGCCTACCAGCTAGTAGATTTTTTTGGTGAGAGACCCATGCTACCAATCAATGGACGATACCTGAAGACATACTACGCAAACTAACATTGATTGTTCTAGGTTATCTATTTTACCAAACGTTTGTGACCGGGTCCAAAAATTTTGCAATAAAATTAACCTCAATTTAATGAAATTTTTTGAAATTATACACTTCAACTTTCTCTTTTCTATCTTTAAATTTGATATTCTACTAAATTAAATGAGATACATACGCAAATAAATAATTTTCTCACCAACATAAGCTAAAATTTTCTTTAACAAACACTTTTTTTGTCCTTATTCACGCTAAGTTGCAGCTCATTGATATTTTTCCTGTCGTCTGTAGAGAAAAATGCCATGCCAGAGGCTGATCTTTGCTTTTAAAGATAGCTAAAACCTCACACTCAATGAGGAAAGCATGCCGCAGAGCGGTACCATAGACTTCGACATGAACTTTAGTCAAGTTGACATGGACTATGAGGGTCCTCTGATGGATGTGGTTAGCCGTCAGGAAAAAGAAGGGCTACCATCGCTGCTAAGGTTAAGCACCAGAGACAGTTCCTCACTGAAGTGGAAAAATGTGATAGTACAGCAAGACCCAAGGGAGGGGACTAGTCATCTACCTTCTATGATAGCTATGCCGACTGGAGGCCTAGTCGCTGCCAATGTTGAAAGACTTCTAGATGCACCGCTATGGAGAACTCATCGTAGAAATGCCAAC
The DNA here is from genome assembly GCA_002079205.1 of Phalaenopsis hybrid cultivar. NCBI lineage: Eukaryota > Viridiplantae > Streptophyta > Magnoliopsida > Asparagales > Orchidaceae > Phalaenopsis > Phalaenopsis hybrid cultivar. The sequence goes on along the minus strand of JXCR01145087.1, from coordinate 6,423 downwards.
CACTGAAAGCATAGGGCTTTCTTACGCAAAGAGAGAAGACGCCAGAAGGAGGTAAAAAACTTGCTCACCCTTATTCATGAGGAGAATATCTATGATCCAGGCATGAGAGAGACCTCTTCCAGGCATGCTACAGATGATGAGTTTGGATTCTTTACAGTACCGGAGAAACAACCAGTTTTAGATGTTCTTTGTACGGGTTGCCCTACATGCAACGCTGAGATACTTACATGTACATCAGCTACAGGGGCATTTGTGTGATTCCTAGATTGCAACGTCCTCTACCTGTAGAGCTATAGTACTTTAGAGGAGTACGCATCCACTGATGATGGATTTCAAACCATTGATTACCCAATGGAGGAACCATATGTCCCGTTGGGTACAGAGCCATATATCCCATTGGATACAGAGTCAGACATTCCGCTGGAGACAGAAGCAGCACAGTTTAGACTCCCATTGATGTTGAAATGAGGGAACACCCCGATAGCCGCCAATTATCAGCACGACGAAATACTAAAAAATGAGTAATATAAGCAAAAATAATTTTGAATTCTTTGAAGAGGTTCAAGGAAGGTTCATTAATATACTAGAAGGCTCCGAGCTATATACCAGGGTCTTCTTCGAGGGCGACGAAAGAAGTATTCTTGACTGCATCTTTGATCTAAGTGACAAGGGTCTAGCAGGCCTCCTGATGGAAAGAACCTAGTCTGAGCCATGAAAGTGGATGCGTGGAAAGGGCAGGATCACTGTTCAATGTGACTACAGTTACAACTTCACTAAAGACAGACAAGGAAATCTTCTTGGGATTCTATGACACGACCAGGTGGATCCACTACCCCCATGATAAAATAGATGATTAAGAGAATGTTCTGATGGAGCATACTGCCAGCTGAGTGTATTCCAAATAACTTTATCATTAACATATATGATGAAGGCGACTGCATACCCCCACACATTAACCATCATGACTTTGTGAGACCTTTCTGCACAGTCTCTTTCATGAGCAAGAGCAATATTCCGTTTGGAAAAGAGATAAATGTTGTCAGCCCCGGTGAATTCAAAGGATCCGTGGAGATTCCGCTACCTGTAGGTTCAGTGCTTCTTCTAAAAGGAAACGGAGCAGACATAAACATTGGATTCTAGTGGTGCTACACCGTAGGGTTTTTGTAACCTTCCGAAGGATGGATGAGAGCAAAATGCCATATGGATTATGGCCGGACCTAGAGTTGGAAGTGCTACTGTCATATGAGCTATGAGAGGGTCGCTCCTCTAGGAACATGCAAAAAGGGAACTCTTATCCTGGAGCATGTCTTAGTAGGTCAGCTCGATCAAGAGCTTGCCCACCAAAGACAAACACTCAAAAGATTCCTCTTAACTACATTTTGTCACAACAGATATGATATATATTAGACATGCTCAACTTATGATATGTACTCAACCTGGGATATTTTCAGATGTACCTTGATGCAGTCAGCATAATTTTACTTTTTTAGGCTTTTGCCTGCACTCAATCTATAACACTTATTAGAGCAGATTAATGAAATCTCTTTTAAAATTTTGTCTATTTGTTCAATTTCCCTTTTTGTGCGATGGATAAAAGTCACAAAATCATACGTTGGTTCAGGACTACAATGAACAAAGAACAAAATAATAAAAATTTGATAATAATAAAATTAAAAAAAATACTCTTTTGAAAAAAAAATCAATCAACAAAAATTTTTAAAATTTGAAAACCTATTTTGATAATTAAATGTGATAAAAACAATAAGAAAAGAAAATAAATCTGTTGAGTTGATTCATTCAATTTTGAGGTCTCTTATTGTTTGCTCGTGTAGCATGACTATCTTAGTTTGCACTAATTCTCTTCATATCCTTGCAGAATTTCACATTTATGCACAAAGCCCCACAAAATTCCACATATCTTTCTCACTGATGTCAACCTTTTTACATGACACACATTTACAAATTCAACACCATAAACTTTCTGCACTACATTCCTACACTCGAGGCCAAAACCAAAACACTATTTTCCTTTTCACAACCTTTTCAGATTGGTGTAAGGCCCCCACCACGGTGTCCAATTCTCTACACACATCTTTGAGATAGGAGTAATACTCCCCTTTATAAAACATCTCATCCTATTCTCCACCTTTGAGATTTGTGTAAGACCCCCCCGCCATGACATTCAATTCTTTACACACATCTTCGAGATAGGAGAAAGACTCCCCTTTATAGAACATCGCATCCTGTTCTCCACCTTTCAAGATTGGTGTAAGGCCCCCTATGGCATCCAATTTTCTACCTGCATCGTTGAGATTGGTGTAAAGCCCCCTCCATGGCTTCTGATTCTCTACCTACATCTTCAAACATCTTCGAGATTGGTGTATGGCCTCCTCTATGGCTTCCAACTCTCTACCTACATCTTTGAGATTGGTGTAAGTCCCCCTCCACGGCATCCAATTCTCTACCTACATCTTTGAGATTGCAGTAAATCCCCCTCCACGGCTTGCAATTCTCTACCTACATCTTTGATATTGGTGTAAGGCCCCCTCCACGGCTTCTAATTATCTGCCTACATCTTCGAGATTGGTGTAAGGCCCCCTCCACAGCATCCAATTCTCTACCTACATCTTTGAGAATGGTTTAAGGTCCCCTCCACGGCTTCCAACTCTCTACCCACATCTTCAAGATTTGTGTAAGGCCCCCTCCATGGCTTCCAACTCTCTACCCACATCTTTGAGATTGGTGTAAGGCCCCCTCCACGGACATCTTCCAGATTGGTGTAAGGCCCCCTCCACGACATCCAATTCTCTACCTACATTTTCAAGAATGGTGTAAGGCCCCCTCCACGTCTTCCAATTCTCTACCTACATCTTCGAGATTGGTGTAAGGCCCCCTCCACGACATCCAATTCTCTGCCTACATCTTTGAGATTGGTGTAAGGCCCCCTCCACGACATCCAATTCTCTACTTATATCTTTGAGATTGGTGTAAGGTCCCCTCCACGACATCCAATTCTCTACCTACACCTTTTGAGATTGGTGTAAGTCCCTCACCACGACATCCAGTTCTCTACCTACATCTTCGATATTGGTGTAAGGCCCCCGCCACGACATCCAATTCTCTACTCACACCTTCCGAGATAGGAATAAGACCCCCACCACAGCATCCTACTCTTAATCTTTGAGATCATCATTTAAATACTGATTCCCATCCTCTATAAAAACCTAAAATGTGATAACTCAAAACACACTCTCTAATCCCCAGCGAGAGTTCCTAATCCTTGATGTTGATCAGATATTTACTTGCTAATTCCCCAGTAGAAACTATTACTACACACAATTCTACAATTCTAAACCTCCTTCTAGGTTTTTTGATCTAGGAGTATGTATTGGTTTTGTTGATCACGTCGGTCAACATCAATACGCGCGGTGTGCTTGCCCAACACATTACACCTATTTGGGGTCCATTTGTTGACCTCACTTTTGGTTGAGCTTTACTTTTTTTTCCTTTTTAGTAGCCTAGGGTCTAGCCATAGGACTTTCCTGTTGATTATTTTTAGAGAACTAGAAAAGGAACCCTCATCATTATAAATTCTATACTCCCCTTTGCTCAACTTGAAGTTCCACATGTTGGTCTTAACCTCTAGCACTTAGTAGGTGGGGTCACTATCAGGAAGCTCAAGGAGAGTCCCGCCTAGGATTACATGCCTTAGGGTTGACCCTGAGTGTTGGTCTGGAGCTAGTTCACTCACTTACACTCACTCTCACCCACAATCGCTCACAACCCTAAACCTAAAATTTCTTGACTTTGATCCCTTGATCTTTTGGGAGACTCGTGTAGATGGTCCCCTAAACCCACTAGCCCTAGGCTATGGATTAGCTAAGACCAGTACATGGAGGACCCAAATGGGGATTTTATTGGTCCATAGCTCATATCGGGTGGTTGTTACCCCAATTCTACCAAAGTGTCGAACTTAGCCTTTTGCCCCCAAATCCACCCAAATTACCTAAATGCCCTTGAAAACCTAAATTTGGTCAAAATCCTCAAATTCACCCAAAATGTATAAATTTGTTCAAAAATCATTTCAAACCATTTGAAGATACCCAAATTACCTAAAAATGCCAAACTTACCAAAATACGGCCAATATTGCCAAAATTACAAAAATACCCTTGCCACCCCAAACTTTCCCAAAACCTCCAAAATCAATTCAAATGTTTCTAAAACCAATTTGGACCCTCCAATTGAACCCAATTTGACTAATTTGACCAATTTCACCAAAACCCCCAAATTTCCTTTAAAGGCCCAACTTTCCCTAATTTACCTCAAATGTCCATCCATTTGGACCAAATTTTCCTCAATTTCAATTCTAAACTCAAATTCACCTTTCACATGACCAACCTAAACTAAATCTAAGTTTAATCGGCTCATGTGTTGAGCCCAATTTTGATCTAAGTCAAGCCCCAATTCTGGCCCTATGACTTAATCCCACCAAATTAAACCCCATAGCCTACTCAATTTTCATAATGTATGTTGATAACTCTTCATAGAAATACTACACAACAAACGTGACCTTCTAATTTGCCTTAGTAAAGCCTCAATTGCATTCAATTTTAACCCAAGTCCAAAAGTTCCCAAATTTTCCTTAAATTGGCTACGTCCCCAAATTCCACAAAATTGATTGCCCTAACTTAAAAATTGACACGCAATTTATGTTAAAAACTCTTTATGATGTTCCTATAGACCATTTTAAATAATAAATTTGGAATTAGCCCAACCTAAACCCAAGTCTAGCCCAATATGCCCAAATTAACTAAAATCCTAAAATCCTTCAAATTGAACCCCCAATTGAACTCAAAATCATTTCAACCCTTCACCTAAAGTCTTCATTACAATCTTCTACACAATTTTAACCAATTAATTTGGCTCCAAATCATGGATAGCCTAACCCAAACACAACCTTTGGCCATTTAGATCCACATTGAACCCATGCACCAAAATTGGTCTAGCCATGTCAAATTGACCAAAGCAAGACTTCTACAGCCAACTTTTGGGTCCTAGTAACCAAGCTAGACCCACTTAACCCACCATAGATGAGCCATCGACTAAAGGTCCCCTAAATCAAGGGATTTTTTTTCTAAATTGCTTAAGCCAAAGATATCTTTGCAAAACCTATCACCAACCCAAATTAATTGTTGTGACAGATTCTTTTGAGGTTGTTGAGCCAACTAAGCACGTCCCCTGCCATTGCCGACAAGCCTAGCCACCAGAGCACCTCAAAATTGAGAGCCACCATACTTAAATCCTCACCCAATTGACTCATCTGAGCCGTCCCACTCCCATTGGCCAATTGGGCCACTTATCTCACCACCTTAGCAAGCTTTTGCACCCAAAGCCATGCCCTGAGCTCCCCTCTCTGGCCATGTCTATAAAATGGCCTCTTCAAGGCTAAATTTTGGGTGCTTAAATTTTTTCAAGGAGACCCTGCCCAATTGCTCCCGCAGCCTTCTTGAGACCTTCTCAGTGCAATCTAACCACTTATCTGCCCTAATTTTTGTTGCCATAGCTCACTTTTAGAGCTCAAATCCTTGCCAAAAATAGAATGCTCTCCACCACAACTCCACATTGAACCAAAATCAAATTAAACTTGCTCGAACCTTCAATACGGTGAAAGAAGAAGAAGCCCCATCAAAGCCCCTTCATAAAGAGCCTCTACCCTAGATATTGATCAACACCCAAATTTGGTCTTGATCGAATTTGGGTCTAGACATTTTACCACAGCAAGAGGTTCAATCCCTAGCTTCCCTGGACCTCCACGAACGTACTGAGCACCTTTGATTGAAGCTTCTCTTCTGCGAGCAAAGGTATAAACCTCTCCACTGTCCTGAGCTTGTTTTGATTCAACACTTGCATAAATCCAATTTCATGTCAGGACAGACATATAGATAGCTTCTTCTACTAGATGTGTCTTTAAAAAAAAGCCCGTGTCAAATTGGTTAAGTGTAGCTCGAGTTCTTAAGATTAGAAGGTGGACGGCTCTCAGGATGAACCAGACAGGGATGAAGACTCACGGTCGTTAGATGGCACGTGTATCAAATAAATGGCTGAGATGAAGCCGGACAACATGGCACGTCTATCAAATAAATGGCTGAGATGAAGCCGGACAACACTTCAGTACATAAAGCGCAAGCCCTGTCAGCGCTGAGTCGGAAGTCGGCGTCCAACCAAAGCGCGCCACACAAGCCTTCAGAGCCGTCATATGATTCCGTTGTGTCGCGTGGGTTAAGTAGGAAAATAAGATTTAATTAATTCATAAATTACCCCCTAAATTCAAAAATCAATATCTTGGTGTAGAAAAATCAGAAAAATAAAAGAAAAATATCCTAGTGCTCAATGAACATATGAGAACAATGTGGAAATTGTTT
>JXCR01145084.1:141913-155938 GCA_002079205.1 Phalaenopsis hybrid cultivar | reverse complement strand
TCCTCCCCCCCCCCCCCCTCATGAGAGGGATGATGCTTTATTTGTAGTGCTTTTGGTGTAATTATTCTTAAATATGAACTACTTTGATTGGATGACTCAGAGGGTTTCCCTCAATCAAACACCATTTTATAGACATTTAAGTGTCTTAAAGATGTGAGAATTGAGAGATTTTGGGCTCGTTGGATTCGTCTTGCTAAGACACTCGATTTGCTTATAAACTCGCTAGATTCGACATCAATTTGTCCTCTCAAATATCACTAGAAACCTTGCAAAAGTGGTTCATTGTTTTCTCTCACCAACGTGGCATTTGATGTTGTGTTTCTTCACGTAGGATGAAGCTCTCCTAATGGTAGGAAAGGTGGCGACATTTCGACAAATCTTGGCGAGGCCCTCTCCACTCCTCCAAAGAATGAAGAAGCTCTCCTATAGAAGGAGATGCCAACAAAGTTCTAGCGGTGCTTTGACGTTCCTTCCTCAAGCTAGGTAAAGCTCTTCTTTAGCATAGGAGAAGTAAAAACTTGTTTCATTGTCAGCCAAGCTCTTTCTTCACAAAACCCTCCACACACACTCAAATGACGTGATGAAAGAAGAGAAAGAAGATGGAAGAAGAAGGAGAAGTTGGGAGGTAACCAAATCCCTTGAGCTTCTCTTTGAGGAAGTTGAGGAGCCTCCCTCCTTTTCCTTGCTCCAAGATCTAAGCTCCAAGAAAACCTTAAGCTCCTTGAGGAAGATGATGGAGTTCTCCCTTGTGCTTTTCTAAGCTCTCAAAGCTTCAGGCCAAAAATTGAAATGAGAGGAGATAATTTGAAGTTGGGGAGATGAGGGGTTAAAATAGTCCTTTCCTTCTCATTTGCTAAAAATGACCTTGCTAAGCCTTCTATGAAGCTTCTAAAAGAGGCGTGGAAGAGATGTAATTACCCTATTTTCACATCCCTAAAGCAAATCTCTTCTAATCCCAAGAAATCTTGCAATTTTGATTGCCTAAGAAGGTGTGGCATGGTAAAAAACGCTCATAATCAGGATTTTTTGTATCCTAGAAGTGAATCTGCTCCTAAGCGTCGGGACCCTAGCGCCTAGGCGCTCAGTCTAATTCTATGGCGTCAGGCCCCTGACATCTAGGCGCCACTTAGGTGGCCCCTCCTTTCCAAGGGCTATGGAAAATGATTGTTTTGGTGCCTAGGCGCCTGGGATTGGTGCCTAGGCACCAGAAACTGGCATTAGACTTTCAGGGGCTCGATTTGGAGGCTATGGAGGTCTGGTTCAAAAATGTTGATTTTGGCGTAGACCATCCGGTGGAGGATTTCTTCGATCCGTGAGCTATGGGGGACCAAGCATGGGCTTCAAAAATATGTATTTTTTATCGGTCTTTTATAGGGGAAATCATCGCTAACGGTCGCCCTAGATCACTGGTTGTGGGTAAGGTGTTCCGAACCTTAAATTTTGCTTGGTTGACCGTACTATGATTCTCATTGATTCGAAAACCACAGAAGCTTGATTATTGCTAGAATGCGATCTCGTAACTCAGAGAAGAAGANCTTCCGATCTCTTGTTAATTTTATTTGATAAGTTAACGAGGGAGGCGGTGAAATCAGCCTGAACCCAAATTTCTTTAAATTAGGTGAGCGAAATCCTCACGATTACCCTTGGCTTCAAAAGAGTCTAGATTGATGGTGTTGGGTCTCTCAACATTAGAATAAAAGTAAAACATGTTCGGAGTCAAGTTTGAATCCCACCTTATGGTGAATTTTTCCGTAGTGAATGTATGATGGCTTCTGACCTCTCTTGACCCAGATAGGCTCTGAATGGATACCGAGGGACCTCTAAACTCCGGGATGGACATCAAACATGTCCATTGCCTTGAGTAGGCCAACTCAACAGTGAATTCTCCCAAGTAAGAATGAATCGTTACAGACCTCAGTTTTGTGCCCCAATCAAATATTTGAGGTCTCAAATGGGTGTCTTGAGCTGTGAAACCCTATGAATGAGCAGTGGATCATCCCGAGCGAGTCGAGCGGACACCTTATACATGTGACGTCAAAAATTGACTCCAAAAAGCATCTTAAAGTTGAAGGCATTGCCTAACGGGCTTTGTTTCCCACAAAGGGCACCAAACTGATGTATGCTAGAAAATTCCCTGCGATAGAGTAATGAATTAACTTCTTAGAGTTGCAAACAACCATTAGAATCACAAGAAGTTCTTACATGGAAAACTCATAAAGGGGAGAACCACGGGGTCCAGTCCAGCTGAAGACTTCTGTCATAAAATGACGATTACAGTGACAACCACTTGTCTTATAAAGGGGAGAACCACGGGGCCCAGTCCAGCTAAAGACTTCTGCCATAAAATGATGATTATAGTGACAACCACTTGTCCTATTGGTGAGAAAGAGTTATAAGGTTTCCCAAGTTACAAAGTCGACGTGCGACAACAAATAGCGATTGATAGCGTCTAGTAGGTAGTGGACGACGGCTGTCAGCGATGGTTTTTGGTGATAGGTGGTGGCTGTCAGCAGTTTACGGTGGTTGTCAGTGTCGGGAGTGGTGCTGGACTTCAATTCCTTTCTCAAAACTTAATGCTCTTATTCAAATCTCAAGCTCTCTTCCCCCCTCATGAGAGGGATGAGGCTTTATTTATAGAGTTATAGATTTAATTGATGTCGGAATATGAACCACTTTGATCGGATAACTCAAGAGCTTCCCTCAATAAAGCGGCATTTGATGGACATTTGAGTGTCTTAACGATGTTGAAATTGAGTATCTTGGGTTTGTTGAATTCGTCTTACCGAGACACTCGATTCAACTATAAGTGTGCTAGATTCGACATCAATCCGACCTTCCAAATTTGTCTGATAACCTTCTAAGTGGTTTATTGTTTTGATCAGGGCTTGATCTGACTCGGAAAGGATCAAGTTGGGTATCTTTGGGTCGATCTCGCTGAGCCAATCATATTGACTGTAAGTTTGCATAAATCGGGCCTACAAATGACTTATTATCAGTTTAAACATTTCCTGTCTAAAATATTATTTCAAGATCAGCGCTATGCCTCAAGATTCATGACAAATGATGTAAATTTGTCGATACCTTGTCAATAGTATAAAATAAAATGACTTTAGTTGTAATAATTTTCATTTAAATTTGCATTGCACGATAAATCAGTCTTAATGACTGAAATTAAGTTAATCTTTCATCCTAATTTATAGCAAATAATAATTTAAAATACATTCAGTTTTAAAAAGGTTAAAAATAAATATATAAAAAAATGTTATTTTTAAAATTTTGCCTTGTAAAGTCTGAGAAGATATTCACTTTCTCAAAACCTGTATTTAACATTTTTTAAAACTAAAAATACTTGAAATTATTATTAATTGATCCATCTTTTGATGTAAACTTAAATAATAATTTCATATAATTAAAGTTATTTTATTTTATTTTATAACATTAATTTTTTTAATTTTTATTAGATTTTTTTTAAATTGAGATTATAATATTTATTCAATTTTATATAATTTGAATTTATCTATTTGATTTAATAATTTAAAATAATAATTAAAACACCCATCACAAAATTAGGGTTTAGACTGATTTTAGATCTCTTACTAGAAAATACATTTTAAATTTTTGCCTTCAATATCGCAATTATGGAGTGAAGGAGCACGGGGCGTATTTATTTCGAATTCCTTAATTTAGATATCTCACTAGAAAACAGAAGTTGAAATTAAAAAGATTAACTTCAATTAGCTGAAACAACATAGGTAATGGTTAGGGCTGTCAAAAAAGCTCCTTGTTCGTGAATAGCTCGTGTTCAGTTCATTTACTTAACGAACAAGCCGAACACGAGCAAGTTTTTAAATATCGAATTATAAACAAATCGAACACGAGCAACTCTTTGTTCGCTCGTGTTCAGCTCGTTTTAGCTCGAAATTTAATATATATATATATATATATATATAATTATTTATATAATAATATATCACATATATTATTTATATAATAATTTATTATATATATTTATTTCTAAATTTAAATCATTACATCTCGTGTAATAATGTGGTTAATGCTTTCTTTTGTATATATTTGGTCCAGTTTCGAATCCCACACTTTGCTTCTATGTTTTTTAATTTAATTTTTATGAGCCAATTTCGAGCCGAACACTAGTTGAACACGAACACAAATATTTAAATCGAGCCGAACATGAACACACAGTTCATGAGCCGATTTCGAACACAAGCCGATTTCGAACACGAGCTATTTCGAACGAGCCGAACAGGGCCAAGCCTGAGCTCGCTCAAGCTCGGCTCGTTTACAACCCTACTGACGGTGACAACAGTGGAAAGTTGTAATATGTATTAATGTGAGATAGTAACAGCTTGGAGAGTGGGTTGTTGACCATGATTTCGAGCTGTTGGGGTTGGCTAAAAAATTCGAGAAAATATTGTGATCGAAGAACGAACATGATACACCCGAAGGAAATGTAATATGTATAAATATATCCAAGAACGGAGTCTGCATGCGTTCAGACTCCGGATTTCGGCTCTTAGTCTTGCTCGTGTTTTTTCGATTAGAGCCAAAATTCAAATAAATTTTAGAACGATTAATAAACTTCAAGATAAATTCACTAAATTCACAACTCTAATTGTGGTAAGCACGAAAAAAATTCAATCCAAATTTTTGGCTCATAACTCGGCTCGTTTATTTTTATCTGATCTCATTTCGAGTCAAAATTCAAATTAATTTTCAAACAATTAACGAGTTAAGTTCATTACCCGACATAATCATAATCTGAATGAAGTAATATAATGAGTGTGATCCATTAAACATTAATATTTTATGCACAAATTAATGAATAAATTCAATGTTACATAAGAGTAATTTTATTTTTTAATATTATAGCGGATTATTATTATTTTTTTAAAATAAGTCTTTATGACTTTTTTTTCTAGATCTTTTAAATAAACTTTAAAATAATTTTTTGTTCAATTTTCTGTTTATCAGTCAGAATTTTTATGGACATAAAATTTTACTGTATTTTTTATTTTATTAGCATTTAATAAATATAAACATCAATTTATCAGATTTTAAACAAAGTAAAAAAATAGTTTTTCAAAATAATAAAAATATTAACTAAAATTTGAATTTAATATTGTGTAGAGATTTTATGTGGGGCCCACGAACATACGATCCTGCAGGCTCAAAGGCGGTGTAGATAAGGCCCTGGGCCGAAACGCCGGCCCGGCAAGGGGACCAGAACGCGCGAGTCACGTGCGAGTGGCAGCGAGAATCCCGCGACTAGACTCGCCACGTGCAGATCCTCCGGACATCGNAGTCCTATGGCTAGACCTAGGCTACTAAAGAAGTTTCTAGACCTCAACCAAAAGTGAGGTCAACAACATCCTGCAGAATGAGACAGACTTAGATTCCCAACCTTTACTGTTTAAGGCAATTACAAACTTCGATTGCCAGTCCTTGATCTCGCTCTTGACCCCAACCATTTAGAGTCTCGAGCAGGACAAAAAGAATGTGTATCCGTCTATGTCTACCTTTAAACCAAAGAAGTGTGAAAAGAGTTTGACGGGCTAGGGAAGAGATTAAAAACTTCATGATGATCATCACAATGTTTGGCATCGCCTGTGTCAGGATAATGCTATAGTGGTAAAAAATTGAACGAAGTGCATGACAGCACGATGACCGTAATCCAAACTTGAACTTGTCTACGTAGACAAAACATACTATCCACAAGCGTGCCTGACACCCTCTCGTCCTTCCCTGCTAGCTTAATAACTATTGAATCCCCAAAGACAAATAGCCTTTGAAGGATTTTTATGTGGCTAGCACTTACAATGGATGTAATGCTGGAGGGGTTCATGTCAACAGCTCAAAGGACTATTTGGGTGCCATGGTAAGCCCGTCAATCATACTTATAGCACACCGCAAAAAAATTGATACAATGCAAGGACGTAAGGGTCCTTTACCACATTGAACCTCGAAAATGGAGTCACATTATACACTTATTACGATGGGCAAAAATTAAAAATTTAATTTAAGAAAAAATATTTATATTTACAATATGGGTCCTCCCGGTTACAACTTATCAATTAGAAAGGAAATACCTTATAAAAGCATTGGTCACTGCATCAGTCGGATACACTAATTCCCCTCTTAACCTAAACATATATACTCTTTCTATTTTAGATTAAATCAAGGAGACAAAAGTCATCTCCTGGATCTCAAACACTTCGTCTCATGGATCGCAAACACTTTGGCCCGAAGTGCTAACATTTCATCTCCAAGAATGGACTCACGTGTGTGCATTGCAACAAGTTCTTTATCTAATTGTTCCAATTAAACATGCCAAGAGTGAGCGCAAGCAACATTACAAGTCAGTGAAGCCTTAGCCTCACGAAACCAAAGTCCCGTCCATGATCATCTATGAAATATAAGAAAAGATGTCATGCTCAAAAAAGGCTAAGATAAAATATTTTTTTTTTCTACAACTCTCTCTATTTATAGGGGCCTCCGCATGGAATAATAGAACCCTTCAATTATCATGTATTTAATAATCATGAATATCAACAGCTTTTTGAAAATTAAGATCTCTTGTCTTTATCGCAGTTGTCACTATCAAGGAGCAAAAGAATCAGAGAACTGAAATATATACATAAAAAATGTCTTAACATGAATCTTAAAGAGATCTGACGACTGAAAAAAATGATTATGTGTTTGATTGGGACCCACTAGAACTAGTTCAAGGGCACTAGTCTATATGGCCGACATCTACAGAACGGGAAGGAAATAATCCAAACAAGAGCAGAATTTGACCTCCTCCCTTAAAGTTTGTAGGCACAAAACTAACGCGGATGAATCCACCGACATTCTTCAGCTAGGATAGGCGAATGATCAAAATCTCTCGGAGCTAAAGCAGTCGACTGGGGGTCTCCTGGTCCGCCCTTTAGGCATAGCCACACAAAAAAATAGCCATGTTGGTCGCTCTCTTAGGCCTCCTACACAAGGCTGCAGGTCCCAAAATTTAGTCAGATGCCTTCCCGAACCCTTGACCATGTTATGTAGGACGTCATTTCAATCTCCCGACCCTATATTTATGTAATGACCGAAAATCCCCCACCATATTTATTTTTTTGGGGTATAGAATGTAGTAGACATCCTCAATTCATATAATAGAGACTCATTTCAAGAATAAAGTTTGTGTGATTTTACTGTTCATTGTCTAGCTCTCTACTCTCTTCCTCTATCTCGTGTTTAATACTTTAGGTGTGTCTCCCGGACAATTTTAGATTCAACAGGATAATATTGGAGTCTAGGCTCGAACATATTAGCACTACTGCATTATAAGACATCTTAAAACAATAACTATTTTTAGCATATAAGCTGGAGCTTTGCAATCTCTCAAAATGGGTTTTTTGGAATATTAACATATAATTAACAATAATTAAAGTGCATGCTATGAATTAACAAAGTGATAATATTAAACTCCACAAATTTCAACATCACAACTTAAAAGTAGGAGCAAAATCTATCGAACTCAAGAAAAATAATTAAAAAATAATAGTAATTTTGTATACTAGAAATAATATGCAAGAAATAATGATAATTCATTGGCCTTATGACAATTGTTTATGGTTCAACTTTATGATTACAATTTACTATTGCTTCTATTCTTCCAAAAAACAACTTATATCAATATAACCTTGAATAATTTAAGTATAATTCACAATATTCAAATACCATAATAATGAAATGCTATGCCTTTTACGCCACCTCGTTAAGTTGACTTACCAAACTGACCCAGTGCTAGGGTTATAAATGAGTCGAGCTTGAGCGAGCTCAGGCTTGGCTCTTGTTCGACTCGTTTGAAATTGCTTGTGTTCGAAATTGGCTCGTGAATAGTGTGTTCGTGTTCGATTCAATTTAAATATTCTTGTTCATGTTCGGCTTGTGTTCGACTCAAAATTGACATGTTAAAGTTAATTAAAAAAATAGATATGGGGTTGGATTTAAACCTAAACCAAAGCTATAAAAATGACACATAATCAAATTATCACACAAACTGTTATGATTTAAACTTAGATATAAATATATAATATATTATTATATAAATAATTATATGATTTTTTTTTTATTTCGAGCTAAAACGATCCGAACACGAGCTAACAAAGAGTTGTTTGTGTTCAACTTGTTTATAATTTGAGCTTAAAAAACTATTCATGTTCGACTCATTTACTTAACGAACGAGCCAAACACGATTTATTTAATGAGTCAAACACGAGTTGTTCGCGAACAATGAACTTTTTTGACAACCCTACCCAGCACATTAGTCAATTAAGTTGGCTCTCAGTGTCAAGTGTTAAATGTTGAGTGCAAATATCAAGTATCAAATGTCAATCACGAAGTACTCACTCACCGCAAACTATATAGCTCCCACCATATATTTTATCTTTACTATGTTACTTGTTATGTAAGCTTTAATGTATTGCTCAAGACCTCAAGCTCCCTTATAAGTATGTGTTCTTCGGAAAGATTTTTTATTGTGTCAGGACACCGGACGCAAAATTTGTATCCAGTGTCCAATTAAAACCACCCAAATTAAAGAGTAGGTCCCACAAAAAAAAAGTGTATTTCAGTGGTTCTAATTGGATACCATAGGCAAATTTGTGTGATGTCCTCACTCAATAAAAGCTCATTCGGATGAGTAAAAGAGGCATGTTTTAAGCCTTTTGTACCTCAATTAATAAGCTTCTCTCTTTATGACTTCTTTCTTAAATTTCTTTATGGCTCTCTTTTTTCTTGCTCAAGCCTCTCATCTTTTATTTCTTATATAGAAAGTTATCTGTTATGAAATTAGGGTGAAGAAAAACATAAATCGACACAAATCTAGTATAACACACAAGGATTTTTGAGGTTCGACAAAGATGTCTACATCCTCTGGAGCAGAGCAGTGACTTCTTTTTCAATATTCAGAAAAGATTACAGAATACAAGACTCAGCTCACCTAGGGTTACAGACAGGACATATATATAACCCTATAGTACAATATGTAATTACTTAAATTACCCTTGTACCAAACCGCAGGGTGTTGCCCCCGCACCCCCAACCCACATGATGAAACTCCCCCGATTGGACAGATCCGCTCCACTCAGCTCGTGGGCTCCGCTCCGCTCGAGCATCTATCCCATTTATGGTATATGAGGCACACCTAACAAATCTCCACCTTGGTGAATATCCAATCCCTTAGGAAAAATATATATACACAACAAATCTCCACTTTGGCGAATATTCAACCCCTTAGAAGAAATACATATGCCAAACAAATCTCCACCTTGGTGAATATCTAGCCCCTTAGGAGAAATACATATGTTTAATAAATCTCCACCTTGGCGAATATTCAGCCCCTTAGGAGAAAATAAATCATGAAGTTTCTCATGCACTAGTGTGAGTTGGGCCACCACGCTTCCGCTGTGCCCTTTCTCCCCCAACCCACTAAATTTCAAGATACACTGTTTTTCAATTCCAAGAGACATCTCTTCATTCCAAGAGACTTCAAATTCTGGTATTATGAGACATACCTAACAAATCTCCACCTTGGCGAATATCCAACCCCTTAGAAGAAAATACATCATGGTGTTTCTTATACACCAATGTGGGTTGGGCCATAGTTTTAAATAATTCTTTAATTAAGATTCCTTTAATTAATTTTCCCAGAAGAAGAACTTTCCCTTAATGAAATTTTCTTTAATTAAACATTCCCAGAAATCCTTTTCCTTAAACTTCCAAGAGAAGCTCCGCCTCTGCTTTCTAGAAAATCTCATTTTTCCTTTCAGAAAAGCTCATTTTTTCTTCTAGAAAAGCTCTGCTTTCCTTCTAAAAAAAACCATGTTTTCGCTTTCTTTCCATAAAGAAATCTTTTCTTTCCAGCAGCAGATTCCTTTTCTTTACCTTTCCTAAGTCTTGGAATATCTCTGGAATATCTCCGTGTTAAATTTCCTTTTCTGCGGACTTTCTTTTCTGCGTAAAATTCATTTTCAGAAAATTTTGTTTTCCTTCCAAAAAGAAATATTTCCTTTCTTCAGCCTTACCGCCTGAGTCCTGGAATATCTTGACGATGAATTTCCTTTCTAGCGGACTTTCCTTTTCCGCGTGAATTTCCTTTTCTGTGTCAGCCCTTCTAATTTTGCTCCTCTGCCGCTCCCTCCAGCAAATGAAATAAGATTGGAGGAATATTTCGCTGTCTCCAGTAAAAGAAAATCCCCTCCAGCAGCAAAGGAAATTCGAAAGTTCCTTCTCGCAGCCTCGGAATCAAATCAGCCTTTCCGATTTTCTCCTCCACTCCAGGCTGCAACCGAACTTTCCTTTTTTGACGTCGCCAACTTCGATTTCCGCAGAAGGAAGCTTTGCCGAACTCCTCTTCCCCGAACCGCAGTTGTCGCAACCTATTTTGTGTCGATCGTGAACTCCAAACCGTGTGTCACACAAATTTCAGCGAAACCTTCGTGACTCGCAGTTCTGAACTGCTCTGCCGAATGGCCTCTCGAACTACTTCTACCGCGAACTCCTGCATCTGAAGCCCTCCTCTGAGCGAATTTCGTCGAAACTCGTCGCCGAACCCTGCTTCCCGAACTGCTCGTAACCCGTCGTTGAATCCTCCTTCAGTAGCAGGCGGAAGAAGCCTTACAGAAAGCCGCGATTCACGAAAATGAAGCCCTCGCCGAACTTCGCCGAACTTCGCCGAAGCCAAATAGTCAAATCCTCTGCGCCAAAATTCTCGTCCGACCGAACTCCTCTGCAGCGAATCCGAACTGTCGAGAACCTTTCCGAAATCCTTCCCTAGCCGCCAATCTCTTCTGCCAAAATTTTATTTATTCCCGCACCGCCAAAATTTTTCTTTCCTGCCTCAAACCAGTCTTTGATACCACTTGTTGGGAAATTAAGGAGAAAAAAAACAAAAATAAACACAAATCCAAAAGAACACGTAGAGATTTACGAGGTTCGGCAAAGATGCCTACATCATCGGGAGCAGAGCGGCGACTTCCTTTTCAATATTCTGAAAAGAGTACGAAATACAAGATTCAGCTCACCTAGGGTTACAGACATGACATATATATAACTGATGGTATAATATGTAATTACTTAAATTACCCATATACCAAACCGTGGGGTGTTGCCCTCGCACCCCCAACCCACATAATGAAACTCCCTCAATTGGACAGGTCCGCTCCACTCCGCTCATGAGCTCCGCTCCGCTCCAGCATCTCTTTCCCATTTATGATATATGAGACATACCTAACATTATCACTATAATTATACTTTATGGATCTGATATACTTAATAAAGTATCCCATTTGTCTTTAATCTTTTCCTAAATGCTAGAAAAATTCAGGCATAATCCACAGCACATTTAGATGCAAAACTCTGAAAGTTATGGTGAGCTTAATTATAAATTTGAAGTTACATATAAAAATTTATTAAAATATAATCTAAGTACTCAACCAAACTTAATTTAGCATTTGGATAGAGCACCTGACATGCCTATTTAAATTTTTAGGCTCATTATTCCAACTGTTAGAAAAAAATTGAAATTGGGGTTTAAATAGCGGAGAAACTGTGGGTTGGAGGTAGGGCTGTCAAAATGGCTCGTTGTTCGCAAACAGCTCGTGTTCAGCTCGTTAATTTCGTTCGATAAGTTAACGAGCCGAACATGAACTAAGATGTGTTCGTTCGTATTCGGCTCGTTTTGGCTCGAAATACTACTCATCAAGTTTATATATATATGGTAATATTTTAAAAAAATCTAATTGACTACAATGTNATAGGGCTGTCAAAACGGCTTGTTGTTCGCGAACAGCTCGTGTTCGACTCGTTAAGAAGCTCGTGTTCGGCTTGTTAATTTTATTTGATAAGTTAACGAGCCGAACACGAACTAAGATGTGTTCGTTCGTATTCGGCTCGTTTTGGCTCGAAATACTACTCATCCGGAGTCTTACCCCTTATAAATATGTACTAGTAATATAAATAGAAGTGAAAAGATGCAATAATGAAATTTGTCCCGCTCAGAATAGTCTATTATATAATTAAAGTTAAGTAATTGTTCGTCTCTCCCCAGAAACAAAACACGTAATTGAAGATTGAGATCTCTGTTCTTATATTGTTACAATAAGGGTTGTTAGAAATAAAATGTTGATTAGGTGATAATGGGTGAATAATAATATTGTGGTGATATTAATCAGAAAACAAAATATAGAGATAAGAATAAGACAATAACAACAACGTGATAGTATTTGGATTTGAGCAAGTCTTGATAGTGTTTAGGCATCACTAAAGCTTGTTGAATGAGCTTAGATTTAGTTCTAAGCTCGCATACTCTCTCTCGAATGAAGAATATAAGTACATTTATAATTATATAATTAGAGTTGTATTATATTATAAAATTTTAAAATATTTTATTAGGCAATTCATTTTAATTTGTTAGATCATATATCAATCTTTCAAAATTTAAGTAACAACAATCATAAAATCATATGATATTAGGGTTGTTGGATTTCTCCCATAGAAATTTAGAAAGAAAAAAACTAAGATATCCTTAAGATCCTTAAAGTTATAAAGCTTCATAACTGAGCATTCTAGGCAATATCAAATGCTCAACAAAGCGAACAACGAATGATTAAGAAGACACAACAACTCAAAACCCTAAAATCTCATATAAATAACTTATTAGAACAATATCAGATGCAAAATCACCCAAAATCTAAGCAAGAGTAAGCTTACATGAAGTCAAATGATAGTCATAAAGAGAAAAGTAAGCTTACTAGAGAGATAGTGAGAGAGAAATATGGGTGGGGGTTTCCAGCATCTCACCCGCAATGAGAGAAAAATCGAACATTATCCAAAACAAAGCAAACCACAATCACATGGAGAGGATACAAAAAACAAGAACATTGATGCCCTAGACGAATTAGTTTATCGTGAATATCACACACGGTATTGTAAATAGTAGAGGGGTAAAATCATAAAAATAAATGTACGAAACCATAGAATGCAACCCACTGCAGATTGAGCGAAGATGTCACTTGCCGTGAATCTATGTCTCAATTTCCTCTCTATCACAAGCATGTCGCCCGCCCCAAACCATTGCCGCCTCAAACGACACCCAAGTCAATTACAATTTATTAACGAACATAAAACCTCTTTCTCCTTCTTTAAGATTGTCTTTTTATTTGGCTCATCAAACATATGAGTCTATAAAACCTATATGAACTCGAGCTAATCATGCCAAATATAATTTAAGTCAGTGGCCAGCATTGCGTTCCAATTTTCCAATGATCCTTAAAGGTGCCAATTGTTCAAAGTTGAGAAAAACTATTTTTTATGTTTGATTGTCTCCCTTCCACCTTTGAAGACATTGAAGGACAAAGTAAACGGTCTAGCCAATGAAGATTTAAAATAAAAATAATCCGAATAACTTACCGTTAAATAGCTTTTCTTTTTCAAATTTTCATATTTATATAACAATTTAAAAATAATTTTTTTTTAATTTTCTATATATTTGTAAAATATACATGTCGGATAAAATGCCAAAAAAAAAAAAAATAATAAGCTATAAAGAAAAGAGAAATTTTTTTTTTAATTTAATCGATAAATTAAGTAAATATAACGCCAGCTAAATGAAAGAAGGCTAATATTTTCATATCATTCAGAAAATGTGTCAGTGCTTTGACATTTAAATAAAAATATTATTTTTAAAAAAAAAAAAAAAAAAGAGCTCCCCCCTGTTTCTTTCTTCCCAGGCCTACAAAAGGAGCTCAGGTATTCCCTGATCCTCCCACCAAGTTGTCTCCTTTCTCTGCTAAAAGCCATTATAGCTTACTGCTGCTTTCTTTCCCCATTTCTCTCTCTTTAGCTTACTACTAACTCGATGGATCTCCTAACTGAAGACCAGATCTCTGAATTCCGTGAGGCCTTCTGCCTCTTCGACAAGGATGGAGATGGTATGCTCTCTCTCTCTCTCTCTCTCTCTCT
>JXCR01145084.1:120662-140314 GCA_002079205.1 Phalaenopsis hybrid cultivar | reverse complement strand
ACTTCCCATATATATATATATATATATATATATATATAATTAAAAATAATGGTCAGAGGCTATTATACGAGCCCCCGATCACCCTTATGTGTCGAATTTTTCGAGGACTGCCCCCACTACTGGCAAACTACTAGAGGGAGATTCG
This sequence comes from Phalaenopsis hybrid cultivar, assembly GCA_002079205.1. Lineage (NCBI taxonomy): Eukaryota > Viridiplantae > Streptophyta > Magnoliopsida > Asparagales > Orchidaceae > Phalaenopsis > Phalaenopsis hybrid cultivar. Next base: position 140,169 of record JXCR01145084.1, on the reverse strand, counting down.
AACTGGTGACCTGAGGAGATTTACGACCTTCAAAGAGGTTGCTCTACTTATAGGNGTGACATACGATGAAAATTTGTGTGTGTGTGTGTGTGTGTTTGTGTGTGTGTGTGTGCCATCAGTTGTGGCCTATAAGTAGAGCAACCTTTTTGAATGTCGTAATTTTCTTAGGTCACGGGTTCGAATCCCCTTCTATCAGTTTGCCGATAGTGGGGCGGTCTTCGAGTAATTGGACACATGAGGGTGGTTGGGGGCTCAAATAATAGCCTCTGACCAATCTTTTATATGTATATATATATATATATATATATATATATATATATATATATACATATAAAAGATTGGTCAGAGGCTATTATTTGAGCCCCCAACCACCCTCATGTGTCCAATTACTCGAAGACCGCCCCACTATCGGCAAACTGATAGAAGGGGATTCGAACCCGTGACCTAAGAAAATTACGACATTCAAAAAGGTTGCTCTACTTATAGGCCACAACTGATGGCACACACACACACACAAACACACACACACACACACACAAATTTTCATCGTATGTCACAAATCTCGAGGCAACCTTTTGGGCAAAAATATTCAAATATAGATAAAAGTCACACAGAACTGTAATTTTAGTAAACTTATAGTTGAACTAACCGACTCAACGAGATGGACCCAATGATATCAAAATTAGTTCAATTTGCGTCAAATCAAGCTCAAATCAAGTCATTAAATAAATCTTAGACTTTTTCCATACATATTTAGAAGGTCAAACGAATGTCGAATCAAGTAGGCCTATAGACGAATTGAGTGACGAATTCAGCAAGCTCAAGATTGCTCAATTCCATTTTCTTTAAGACACTCAAATGTTTATCAAATGTTGTCTGATCGAAGGAAATCTTCCAGACCGTCCGATCAAAGTGGTCTATATTCATCCAGAACACTATAAATAGAGACTCATTCCTCTCATAAGAGAGATGAGAGTTTGACATTTTAGGAAGAGTTTGAAGCTAAGAGCTTGAAGCTTTGAGAAGGAACTAAAGTCCAACACCTCCATCGTCGACCGTTGTCGCCCACCAAAGATCTTCGTCTACCACCGTCAACCATCATCGACTTTCTTTGATCGTCGTCGACCACTGTTGACCATCACCGATCTCAGCCGACAATCGCCCATCGTCGTCGATTGCCACTGATTGCCACCGATCGCAATCAACCCCCATCGACTACCACCAACCGGACTCCACCAATCGCTAACTATCGCCGCCCTTTCCTAGTAACAAATTCATTAACACGTCGAAGTTATAACTTGAGAATCATAATAATTTTTTCTCATTGTGAGACAAGTCGTTGTAATTGTAATTATCTTTTTATTGTGAAAATTTTCAGTTGTGTCAGACCCGTGGTTTTTTTTCTTTTTATGTTCTCCACAGAAATTTTTGGTGTCACTATTAGTTGTTTTCTCTTTTCTGAGTAAGTGTTGAATCTTCGTACCATGCTATGGATAATCTGAGTTGTAAGTCTCCTCTGGTCTGGGGTTCGAATCCCTCCGAGCGTAAGGTGTGGTACTCAAATTATTAGGCGCATTAGGGATGATTGGAGCGTGTGTGTGTGTGTATATATATATATATATATATATATATATATTGATACGTCACCAAAAAATTATCTTAATCAGGCATGAATCTTGATGCATATTGGGATTGAGAGTTACAAATATTTAATTATCTATACTCGATCTCAAATGAAATGTCTTGATAAGACGAGTTAGCTAACATCAAACATAGTTCGATAAGTTTCCAAATGAACCTAGATCATGCACTTAAAACATAGTAAGAATCTTTAAGATATATTTTGAGGGATCAAACGATCTTTGAACCTGATAAATTTATAGAAAAATTCTTCTTAACGAGATGAATCCAATAACCCCAATATCACTTAATTATAATATCATTAAGATACCTAATTCACATAAAACTTCATTTTATCAAAGAAAATATTTCACGACATCTAACAATGTGGTCATGATTCTAGTAGTATTTAAGGAAGATGTCACTCCCATAATGTATAAATAGAGCTTCGCTCTCTTCATGTCTTCATGAGGGAGGGGGAGGAGAAGGTTGAAGGAGTTTCAAGTGCTTGAGGGTTCCCGAGCCCCACCACCACAAAGCCATCGTTGTCTAGTCGCGGCCATCGTTGATCCACTGCTACCCGACCTCCACCATTGTCGAGTTGTTCTCACTGTCATACCACCCCCACCGGACTAGTATTGCCTGATCACCATTGGTGTTGCCACTAAACCGGGCCACCATTGCTGCCCAGCAACTATCGTAAACGCACTGTCACTAAACCATCGCTATCTGACCACCACTATTGTCACCACCATCAACCATCATCATCGACGAACTACTATTTCTCAACCAATACCGTCGCCATTCTGGGGCCAACATTGTTAGGCTACGACCACCGGGCCACGGTTGTCTGCCAAACACTGTCCATGCCTTCCGACCAATGTCATTGAGCGACAATCATTGTTGGACTACCATTGCCAGACCACCACTATTGCGACCATCAAAACACAGTTGAATGGAATATAGAGAATAATTTCTAAGTTTATCGGGACTTAGAATCAATTAGAAATTAAACCACACCTCGAAATAACTGGATCACACAAAATTCAAGAAAACCAGAACAAACTCTAAATGGAAGCACAATCAAAGCAACTAGAAAAACACACAAGGATTTTATATGGAAAAAAACCACGGGGTCACACATCCAGAAAATTTTACTATGAAATTCAGAAAGTTTTTACAAAGAACTAGCACTAGTTTCCTCTCTACACACAAGAAAACTTACAGTATTTGCTCCACAATCTTCCTTCTCAGATGTAACACAAAAAACAAATGTCGAGATCACAGAAATCCTCAGCTCTGACACTTCTCTCATTCACCAGGAACTTGACAAAGAACATCAAAAGAAGACAACAACCAACACTGCTCAAAATTGGGCCCTTAAACAAAAAAACTGAGACCAATCGCTTCATGTGCATAGACGCTCTGACTTGGCGCGTAAGCACTAAGCCTATTGGATTGAGCGCTTAAGTTGGGTGTTTATGAGCCCAAAGGTTAGCGCCTATTCGCCAACTTTACTGTACACCCACACATAAAGTGGTGCATATGCCTATGCATCGGCTCCTCTGTGAGGAGCGCCCACAACCAGATGCATAAAAAATGGGTGCTCTCTGTGTTTCGACTTTGCCCAAACTAATAACCACATTTGGTATTCACCACCAACAAACGACCATTGTCAGGTCGCTACTATCGACGACGCTAGAATTAGATTTTCTAGCACATGACCTCTATCATTGTCTTCCTTCACATCAACCTTATCTTTGTCACTTACCCAACTTATTCCACCCCTCCCCTAAAGGAAGTTACATTTTTAGGCCCCACTTTTGTGATATTGCTTCCACCAATTCACGGGCCCCTACAAATATATAGTAAAATCATTTCAAGTGAGATGGGTCTCATGATTTTACCCTTTGATTTTTTAAAGTTAAATTAGTTTTGCAATAGAGTCAAATTTATTTGAATCTGTCCGTCGATTAAATCAATTTCATATGTGATATAAATTTAGAGTCTATTTGGGACAACTTTTTGGTTGTTTTGTTTTTCATACTGTCACCTTAGTTCTGTTTGGGAATTTATTTTTTTACTGATTTCTAGAAATTTTTACAATAGAAAATTGTTTCTTTCAAACTCACATGTTAAAGTGTGGTGGCTATTAGAAAACTGTGATATAACTTTTTGAAATTAAAATCAATTTGTAAAAGTCACCGCAGCATTTTGAACAGTAACTTCTTCTGCAACAACTTCACAACTGCTTCTTCAAACAGCTGCAACTGCCCAAAAAAGGACCCTTAACTTGATAATTCAATCATGACTGATTTAAATTATTAGATGTGTGTAGAAAATATTTATAGTAAAAAATTAAACATATTTCAAATATTTTTGTTTTGAGATTTTTTTTAATACACTTGTAATAAAAAAATTTATCTAATTCATTCATTAAATTCTAATGTGAAGTGAAACTCTTATAAATTTTGGCATAGAATTATTATTAACAAAATGCATAAAATTAAATATTTTTAAAATTAATGAAAAATTATCTATAATTAAGATTAACTAATTAGAATTGGGTATTAGTAAATTGAAAAAAAAAAAAACAGCGATGTATCACTAATCTTAAAATTGTATATAATATAACAAATAATAAACTTGAAAATCTCTAATGGCATAAATGAAAAAGCTTTCAAAATATGATACATCTCATGTCATCAATAAATTTTATCATTTTATACAATTCTTGAGATATTTGGCATAAATCTCGAAACATTTTTTGAAAGAGAAATATTGTGATTCAAATTAAAATTAATTTAGAGCTCCGATTTTCTATAAGCTTATGCTCAAATTGGTCGTCTCAACAAGACCAATCCAACGATGCTAAAATTATTCAAATTCGAGCCTAATCAAGCCACAAAACCACAATTGAAAATGCACCCTCTCCCTCGGGTCTATAGATAGAACATATTCAGTTGAAGGGTACAAGGAGAAGGAGCATAATTCTAGTATTGTCATAGAATGAAAACCTAACAATAATTTGTGACCTTTGTAGTCATTGAACATCTTTTACTTCTTCCTATCAATTGTCGTCGACTATCTCCGGCCTCCCGTAGTCACCACCGTCGGTGAACCTTGTGGTACTTGAACACAGTATAACGAAGTACTTCAAATACGGTATAATGAAGTACCCCAAATATGATGTAATAAAGTACTCTTAATACAACGTAATGAAGTATCCAAAACAAGGCATAATGAAGTACCTTTAACACGGCATAATGAAGTACCCTGAACACAACGTAACAAAATATCCCAAACACGGTGTAACAAATACCATAAACATGATGCAACGAAGTACCTCGAACATGGTGGAATGAAATACCTCGAACACGGCATAGCGGAGTACCCCAAACAAGGTGCAAAAAAGTACTACGAACACAGTGTAACGAAGTACCCCGAATATGATGTAATAAAGTATCATGAGTACTATGCAACGACGTGTTCCAGATACAGTGCATTGAAGACCCAACGATAACTCCCGAAGATAATTTCTTACGACCGTCGTACTTTAAATACAATGAAATTCTTCATATTTTTGAAATCCTCTCTTTATATATTATATACCAACAAGCAATGTCTCTGGTGTAATAGTAATCCTGAGAAAAATGGTTACAACCACCAACCGGTTTAGCACTATGACATTTAGGGTCAACTGACACTATTATAGCTCCCAACTATAACATTTGTGGTCAACTAACACTCTTGTAGTTTGCCACTACAGCCTATGCGATGATTTACAAATATGATTTCTCATTGCAACCTATGTGTTACTTATGTAATTTCTCATGTGGTCAATTAATATTGTAGTTTCCCACTATGGCCTATATGGCTAAATGTTGGAAACTTATACTCTTGAAGCGACCTACTACCACCAATTTGGCCAATTACTACTATAGTTTCCTACTCCGGCCTACGTGACAAACAATTGTCATTAAATCTTCTACTACAACTTTTGTGGCCAACTGACTCTTTTGTAGCGGCCCCCTTATGGCCTATGTGGTCAATTACTTTAGTAGCTTCCCACTACAACTTATTTGGCCAATTACTACAATAGCTTCCCATCACANGCCATTGTTGACCCACTGCTACCCGACCTCCACCATTGTCGAGTTGTTGTCACTGCCATACCACCCCCACCGGACTAGTATTGCCTGAACACCATTGACGTTGCCACTAAACCGAGCCACCATTGCTGCCCAGCAACTATCGTAAAGGCACTGTTACTAAACCACTGCTATCTAACCACCACTATCATCACCACCATCAACTATCATCATTGACGAACTACTATTGCTCAACCACCACCGTCACCATCCTGGGGCCAACATTGTTAGGCTACCACCACCGGGCCACGGTTGTCTGCCAAACAATGTCCCTGCCGTCTAACCACTGTCATTGAGCAACAATCATTGTTGGACTACCATTGCTCGACCACCACTATTACCACCACCAAAACACAGTTTAATGGAATATAGAGAACAATTCCTAACTTTATTGGGGCTTAGGATTAATTAGATTTTAAACCACACCTCGAAATAACAGGATCGCACAAAATTCAAGAAAACCATAACAAAGTCTAAATGGAAGCACAATCAAAGCAACTAGAAAAACACACAAGAATTTTATATGGAAAAAAACCATGGGGTCATACCACCAGAAAATTTTACTATGAAATTCAGAAAGTTTTTACAAAGAACTAACACTAGTTTTCTTTCTACACACAAAAAAACTTACAATACTCGCTCCACAATCTTCCTTCTCATATCTAACACAAAAAACAAATGTCGAGATCACAAAAATCCTGATCTCTGACACTTCTCTCATTCACCAGGAACTTGACAAAGAACATCAAAAGAAGATAACAACCAACACTGTTCAAAATTTGGCCCTTAAACAAAAAAACTGAGACAAATCGCTTCATGTGCATAGTCGGTCAGACTTGGCGCATAAACGCCAAGCTTACTGGATTGATCACTTAAGTTGGGTGTTTATGAGCCCAAAGGTTGGCGCCTATTCGCTAACTTTACTATACACCTACACATAAAGTGGCGCACATGCCTACAACACCCACAACCAGATGCATAAGAAATGGGTTCTCTCGGTGTTTCGACTTTGCCCAAACCAATAACCACATTTGGTAGTCACCACCAACAAACCACCACTGTGAGGTCGCTACTATCGACGACGCTAGCATTAGATTTTCTAGCACATGACCTCTATCATTGTCTTCCTTCACATGAACCTAATCTTTGTCACTTCCCCAACTTATTCCACCACTCCCTAGAGGAAGTTACATTTATAGACCCCACTTGTGTGATATTGCTTCCACCAATTCACGGGCCAAAAAAATCTTATAGCCTACAAATATATAGTGGAATCATTTCAACTGAGCTGAGCCTCATGGTTTTACCCATTGATTTTTTAAAGTTAAATTAGTTTTGCAATAGAGTCAAATTTATTTGAATCTTTCCGTCGATTAAATCAATGTCATACGTGATATAAGTTTAGAGTCTATTTGGGACAACTTTTTGGTTGTTTTGTTTTTCATACTGTCACCTTAGTTCTGTTTGGAAATTTACTTTTTTACTGATTTCTAGAAATTTCTGCGATAGAAAATTGATTCTTTCAAACTCACATGTTAAAGTGTGATGGCTACTAGAAAGCTTCGATATAACTTTTTGAAATTAAAATCAATTTGTAAAAGTCACCGCAACATTTTGAACAGTAAATTCTTCTGCAACAGCTTTATAACTGCTTCTCCAAGCAGTTTCAACTGCCCAAAAAAAGTCCCATTACCTTGTTAACTCAATCATGATTGATTTAAATTATTAGATGTGTGTAGAAAATATTTATAGTAAAAAATTAAACATATTTCAAATAGTTTTGTTTTGAGATTTTTTTTTAATACACTTGTAATAAAAAAATTTATCTAATTCATTCATTAAATTCTAACGTGAAGTGAAACTCTTATAAATTTTGGCATAGAATTATTATTAATAAAATGCATAAAAGTAAATATTTTTAAAATTAATGAAATATTATCTATAATTAAGATTAACTAATTAGAATTGGGTATTAGTAAATTGAAAAAAAAAAAAAACAGCGATGTATCACTAATCATAAAATTGTATATAATATAACAACAAATAATAAACTTGAAAATCTCTAATGGCATAAATGAAAATGCTTTCAAAATATGATACATCTCATCAATTTTATTAATGTGTCATCAATAAATTTTATCATTTTATACAAATCTTAAGATATTTGGCAGAAATCTCGAGACATTTTTTGAATGAGAAATGTTGTGATTCAAATTAAAATTAATTTAGAGCTCTGATTTCTATAAGCTTATGCTCAAATTGATCGTCTCAACAAGATGAATCCAACGTTGCTAAAATTATTCAAATTTTAGCCTAATCAAGCCACAAAACCACATTTGAAAATGCACCCTCTCCCTCGGGTCTATAGATAGAACATATTCAGTTGAAGGGGACAAGGTGAAAGGGCATAATTCTAGTGTTGTTATAGAATGAAGACCTAACAATAATTTGTGACCTCTGTAGTCATTGAACATCTTTGACTTCTTCCTATCAATTGTCCTCGACTATCTCCGGCCTCCCGTACTCACCGCCGTCGGTGAACCTTGTGGTATAAGGAAGTACTCAAACACAGTATAACGAAGTACCTCAAATACGGTATAATGAAGTACCCCAAATATGATGTAATAAAGTACTCTTAATACAACGTAATGAAGTATCCAAAACAAGGCATAAAGAAGCACCTTTAACACGGCATAATGAAGTACTCTGAACACAACGTTACAAAATATCCCAAACACAGTATAACAAATACCATAAACTTGACGCAACGAAGTACCTCGAACATGGTGGAATGAAATACCCCGAACACGGCATAACGGAGTACCCCAAACAAGGTGCAACAAAGTACTACGAACACAGTGTAACAAAGTACCCCGAATATGATGTAATAAAGTATCATGAGTACTATGCAAGGACGTGTTCCGGATACAATGCATTGAAGACCCAACGATAACTCTCGAAGATAATTGCTTACGATCGTCGTACTTTAAATACAATAACATTCTTCATATTTATGAAATTCTCTCTTTATATATTATATACCAACAAGCAATGTCTCCGGTGTAATAGTACACCTGAGAAAAATGGTTACAAGCACCAACCGGTTTAGCACTATGGCATTTAGGGTCAACTGACACTATTATAGCTCCCAACTATAACATTTGTGGTCAACTAACACTCTTGTAGTTTGCCACTACAGCCTATGCGATAATTTACAAATATGATTTCTCATTGCAACCTATGTATTACTAATGTAATTTCTCATATGGTCAATTAATATTGTAGTTTCCCACTATGGTCTATGTGGCTAAATGTTGTAAACTTATACTCTTGAAGCGACCTACTACGACCAATTTGGCCAATTACTACTATAGTTTCCCACTCCGGCCTACGTGACAAACAATTGTCATTAAATCTTCTACTACAACTTATGTGGCCAACTGACTCTTTTGTAGCGGCCCCCTTACGGCCTATGTGGTCAATTACTTTAGTAGCTTCGCACTACAGCTTATTTGGCCAATTACTACAATAGCTTCCCATCACGCTCAATGTGACCGACTAACGCTATCACAACTACCAATTATGACTTATGTGATCAGTTACCATTCAACTTCCCATTATGATCTCTGTGGTCGACTAATGCTCTTGCAGCTATCAACTATAACATATGTGGCTATTTACTATTACAAATTCCAACTATGTCGCTACCGATACTATTACAGCTTCCAACTATAAAACTTATGATCAATTGAAGCTATTACGGCTCTCTACTGTAACATATATGACCACTCATGGCCTAAGCAGCTCACCGATATTGTAGCTTTCAACTATGATCTTTGTGACTAAATGACGCTATTGCAACTCTCCGCCACGGCTTACATGCGACCTAAGTGGTAAATTATTACTGCAACTACCAATTTAGCCAACTTTAGAACTGGATTTGAACCAACGAACAACGCAGAATCCAACTACAGCAAGCACAAGTTGGTTTATCCACAAAGATAATAGTAATGATCACAATTTTCCGCACACAAGCACACAGATTATTTCAGCCACAAATAAGTACAATATCAGTGGCAATTTATTATTAGATTTGAGCGGCCTGAAGCCTCGTCTCAAGCATGAACAGGTTCTTGGAGTTTAGCATCCTCCTCAGAAGCTTTACCGTCGTAGTATTCGGATAGAACTTGCCACCCGCCAGGGCACATGAAACCTTCTGGTGGGCTTTCTCTGTTCTTTGCCAGATTTCGCATCTGAAGTACATAGTTTGAGTTAGTATTGGTTTTTTTCTGAATCGGATTTATGGGAGAGGGGATAAAGAAGGCACCTTGGTGCCTGAAATAAAGATGAAATCTTGGGACCTGGAGGGGTCAAAAAAAGCCATTTTTCCCTGAGTCTTGTCATAAGCGGCAACCTTGATTCAAAAAATATATATGAACTGTAATAAGTAAGAAAGATGATTTCTTTAATCCTTCCAGCTTAAATGGTAATTAGAAATTGCATACCTTGAATGGTAGGATGTTGAGTTTATGGAGACCGGGGGCTAAGCCAAGTACTTTCTTCCCATGATCGGCATTGTAGAGGTCCCTCTTCTCAATGGGGTGGCTCATGCCGGCAGGATCTCTGCCAACAATATAGAAATTTGCACCAGCATTTATCCGAGATTTTGCATGCCACTGCACCTCAGTTGGGCCTGCATAAAGCATGGGAGATGGAAATATTGCAACAACTGTAGTCTCAGGATCAAGCACACCTTCCTCAAGTACCTGTTATTGGAATATTAGTGTAGGATGGAAGATCACTAATCATTTATAAATACTCCATAACTTGAAATTCACTAACCTTCTCATGTTGCTTCATCCTCCAAATAAGAGGAACATCGTCTGCTTTAGTGTAGCCTCCCAAGGGATGAAGAAGCAAGATTGGATTTTTATAGCCCATCTCCAGAAGACGCCTTCGAGTGTCGTTCATGAGCAATGCGTGGCCATTGTGGACAGGATTTCGGAGCTGAAATGCAAACACGGCATCCGCATTGCGCCTCGTAAATTCTTTGCGTAGATCTGCAGGCGAAAGACGATATTTATCAAGGCCATCGTTGTACTTAATTGGCTCAATAACTGACAAATCTCCCCCAATCAACCAGTTTCCAGCTTTGCTGATGGCATCCTCAACATAAGGAAGACCTGGGGCAGTTGTTCCCCAGGTTCTAGCGATTCGTTCTTCTTTGTTATGCTTGTAAATTTCAATACTGAAATAATAAAGAAAACATGGAATCATAGGTCAAGGATGAAGTTTGTTTGAGGATGGATGTGAATCGATGATGAGTAATGCATAAAAATAGAGTTATGTTGGCAAGATAAAGGTGCAAAATTGAAGTTTGGATTCAAAGGGGGATGAAAGACGAGACTATTTTTGAGGGAAGTTGGTGTCTCAATCTGCTAAACTAAGAAATCAAATACAGGTGAGAAAAAAAGGAATTAAACAGTGAAATCTGAAGTTCAGGAAGGAAATTGAGGAAATAAAACCGAAAGTACTTTAGATTAGGGGAACAAAACTTATGTGCAGAACCATCTACCAATAAGTAGCAATAAAGAGATCAAGCAGTACAATAATTCATGTAAGATTTGTAATGTTCAACAAAAACAATAGCCTACATTCAAAACAAAGAATGATCTATTACATAGAAGCCACACAGGCGTATAAATAAAAGAAGCACACAAAAAATAAACATAAAGGAAGCCAATTAACCATTCTCATTAAAAAAGACTCAACTCTCATAAGAGAAAAAAAGGAAACAATACGAGAGTTAACAAGCAAAACTAACATTGCATTTTTTAAAACGTGGGTAGTTTAGAAAAGTCATTGGCGAAGTAAAACTTCTTTATTCCCTAATAAGAGTTATGCTAATCCTGCTTCTTCTTGTAACATTCCACACCACGTCTTAAGTCTGCATTTATCAGCTAAACCAGTTGAAATTTCTTCAGAAGATGCTCAGCAAACAGGTACCTCAACAGTCTAGAAACAAAGAGCAAGTTAACAAAATTAAGGAGAAAACCAAAAAGAAATGCTAGCTCTAATACCAAAAAGAAATGCTAGCTCTAATACCAAAAACCAAGCATGTTGCATGACTAGAAAATTTCAAGGGCAAATAAATCTTATGTTTTAGCTCAGTATAATTTTTCAACAAACAGATAAATGTGTAGGAGATAATATTTCTTTTTGGTGAAAATTCTCCGGAAAAGACAATCACGAGACCTGACTCAATCATTATAATCTAGTAAGAAATANATTGTAGAGGTCCCTCTTCTCAATGGGGTGGCTCATGCCGGCAGGATCTCTGCCAACAATATAGAAATTTGCGCCAGCATTTATCCGAGATTTCNGGCGTATAAATAAAAGAAGCACACCAAAAATAAACATAAAGGAAGCCAATTAACCATTCTCATTAAAAAAGACTCAACTCTCATAAGAGAAAAAAAGGAAAAAATACAAGAGTTAACAAGCAAAACTAACATTGCATTTTTTCAAACGTGGGTAGTTTAGAAAAGTCATTGGCGAAGCAAAACTTCCTTATTCCCTAATAAGAGTTATGCTAATCCTGCTTCTTCTTGTAACATTCCACACCACGTCTTAAGTCTGCATTTATCAGCTAAACCAGTTGAAATTTAATTTCTTCAGAAGATGCTCAGCAAACAGGTACCTCAACAGCCTAGAAACGAAGAGCAAGATAACAAAATTAAGGAGAAAACCAAAAAGAAATGCTAGCTCTAATACCAAAAACCACGCATGTTGCATAACTAGAAAATTTCAAGGGCAAATAAATCTTATGTTTTAGCTCAGTATAATTTTTCAACAAACAGATAAATGTGTAAGAGAAAATATTTTTTTTTTTGGTGAAAAATCTCCGGAAAAGACAATCACGGGACCTGACCCAATCATTATAATCTAGTAAGAAATGGAAAGTAAAAATACCACTCTTCTTCTGAATCAGAAAAAATGGAATTACAAAAACTGAAAATAACAGTTTTATGATAGTAGTTTAACCACAACAATCATAATTGGGCTACAAGAATTGTAATTGTTGACTACCACTAGTTTCCTCATCTCTGACACTTCTAATTGTTGACTACCACTAGAAAAATGTTGCATAACTAGAAAATTTCAAGGGCAAATAAATCTTATGTTTTAGCTCAGTATAATTTTTCAACAAACAGATAAATGTGTAAGAGATAATATTTTTTTTTGGTGAAAAATCTTCGGAAAAGACAATCACAGGACCTGATCCAATCATTATAATCTAGTAAGAAATGGAAAGTAAAAATACCACTCTTCTTCTGAATCAGAAAAAATGGGATTACAAAAACTGAAAATAACAGTTTTATGATAATAGTTTAACCACAACAATCATAATTGGGCTACAAGAATTGTAATTGTTGACTTTATTATGTGGAGCTTGATTGTGTTGATTGAAGAAGAAGGAAAAACATAGGATTTGAAGCTAAGTCAGAAGAAAAGATAAGTAACTCAAAAAAGAATTTTTTTATTCATCTTGTATATCTTACAATTACAAAGACCCCTTATTTATACTGTTTCATACAAGGGTAAAACCGGAAGTCCATTGATACATAACATAAAGGTAAAGGAAGCCAGCCCTGGGTTAGATTGAGTGCTGAGAGTGAGAATGAGAGAGTGAATTGTTGTGGAAGAATTTCCCGTTATTAGGATATCATCAACATAAACGAGAAGGTAGGTTTTGGTGTTGTGTTGATGATTGATTAATAAAGAGGGGTCGGAAGTGCTTAAAGTGAAGTTTTTTGTTCCGAGGAACTGATAAAAGGTTGAATATCATTGCCCGGGTGCTTGTTTTTAGACCATATCAAGCTTTGTTGAGTTTGTAAACGTGGTGAGGGTATTGTGTGTCAATGAAGCCAAGTGGTTGTTTCATGTAAACGATGTCATCAAGTTTACCATGAAAGAATCTATTGGAAACATCGACTTCTTGAATGTCACATTTTTCATGAACAACTATAGTAATAAGCATTCTGATAGCGGGAAACATGGCGACATGACTAAAGGTTTCATGATAGTCGATACCATATTCTTGAGAACAGAAATGGGCCACAAGGCGAGCCTTGTGTCTGGCGATGGAACCATCAGTGTGGTATTTTGTTTTAAAAGCTCACTTGCACCAGTATGTGTTGGTTGGAGTGGGGGAGTGTGAGAGACCAAGTGCCTTGGTGTTGTAAGGAAAGAAATTCATCGAACATGGCCTTTCGCTAGTGGGGTTGATGCATGAGATGCATATTAAGTGGGGATTGAGAGTAAAGATTGTATTGGGTTTACGTATTATGTGGGGTAAGCATAGAGGAAATGGGAGGAGATGGTTCGGGTTGAGTTGAGNGAGTGAGAATGAGAGAGTGAATTGTTGTGGAAGAATTTCCCGTTATTAGGATATCATCAACATAAATGAGAAGGTAGGTTTTGGTGTTGTGTTGATGATTGATTAATAAAGAGGGGTCGGAAGTGCTTCAAGTGAAGTTTTTTGTTCTGAGGAACTGATAAAAGGTTTAATGTCATTGCCTGGGTGGTTGTTTTTAGACCATATCAGGCTTTGTGGAGTTTGCAAATGTGGTGAGGGTATTGTGTGTCAATGAAGCCAAGTGGTTGTTTCATCNGAGTGAGAATGAGAGAGTGAATTGTTGTGGAAGAATTTCCCGTTATTAGGATATCATCAACATAAATGAGAACGTAGGTTTTGGTGGTGTTGATGATTGATTAATAAAGAGGGGTCGGAAGTGCTTAAAGTGAAGTTTTTTGTTCTGAGGAACTGATAAAAGGTTTAATGTCATTGCCTGGGTGGTTGTTTTTAGACCATATCAGGCTTTGTGGAGTTTGTAAACGTGGTGAGGGTATTGTGTGTCAATGAAGCCAAGTGGTTGTTTCATGTAACGATGTCATCAAGTTTACCATGAAAGAATCTATTGGAAACATTGAGTTCTTGAATGTCACATTTTTCATGAACAACTATAGTAATAAGCATTCTGATAGTGGGAAACATGGCGACATAACTGAAGGTTTCGTGATAGTTGATACCATGTTCTTGAGAACAGAAATGGGCCACAAGGCGAGCCTTGTGTCTGGCGATGGAACCATCAGTGTGGTATTTTGTTTTAAAAGCTCACTTGCATCCCAGTATGTGTTGGTTGGAGTGGGGGAGTGTGAGAGACCAAGTGCCTTGGTGTTGTGAGGCAAGATATTCATCGAACATGGCCTTTCGCTAGTGGGGTTGATTCATGAGATGCATATTAAGTGGGGGTTGAGAGTAAAGATTGTATTGGGTTCACGTATTATGTGGGGTAAGCATAGAGGAAATGGGAGAAGATGGTTCAGGTTGAGTTGAGGGTGGAGGTTATTCAGTGGGATTGAGAGGAGTGGTAGTGAAACAGATGAAGGGGGAGGAATAGCTTGAAGAATTGGGTCAAATGAAGAGGTAGATGGTGTGAGGGATGGATGAGAGGAATCTAAGGAGGGTGGTGTATCATGAGTAGTGGTGGTTGCTGCTGAGGTACAGAGTTTATAAAGTGTGGAGCAGTGGTTTATTGGTAAGGAAAAGAGGTCTCGAGGAGGGAAACATGCCAAAATATTATAAATTTATTTGTGGAAATATCGAGACACTTATAACCTTCCTGATTGTGGTTGTAACAAAAAAAATATAGGTGGGAGCCTTGGGGCTGAATTTGTGGGGAGCGAGTGGTTGATGCCAGAGAAAACTGACACATCCAAAAGTTTTAAGGTGTTGATATTGCGGTATGGAATGGTAAATAAGCTGAAATGGTGATTTGTTTTGACTTGTGGGAGAAGGGAGCCTATTAATGAGGTAGTCTGCAGTTAGGATAGCTTCTATCCAGAAATTTTGGGGAGACGTGCAATGTTGAGAAGTGTTAGAGCGGTTTCAACTAAGTGCTGGTTTTTACATTCTACAATCTCATGTTGTTCAGAAGTGTAAGGACAGNTTGACTTGTGGGAGAAGGGAGCCTATTAATGAGGTAGTCTGCAGTTAGGATAGCTTCTATCCAGAAATTTGGGGGAGATGTGCAATGTTGAGAAGTGTTTGAGCGGTTTCAACAAAGTGCTGGTTTTTACGTTCTGCAATCTCATGTTGTTCGGAAGTGTAAGGACAACTAAAATGAAGTGAAATGTCATGGTTTTGCAAGTACGTGAGAAGATTTTGAGATTTATATTCACCACCGCCGTTTGAGTGGAGGTATTTAATTTTTTTATTGTGGTGAGTTTGTACTTGTTGATGCAATGTTATAAAATGTTGAGTGACCTCATATTTGTGTCGCATGGGAATGCACCAGCAAAAACGTGAACAAACATCTACAAAAGTGACATAAGAGTATATTATATCTTTCAATAGAGGGGTAAGAAAATGAGCCTCAAACATAAGAGTATATTATATATATAAAAAAAAAAAAATCATTATTTGTATCACTGGAGGTAAGCTACAGTTTATGAATTTTATTATTTAGACAATCTTGGCATGTAATGAAAGTTGAGGGAATCTTTAAATATGGATTATGTTTTGAAATGAGAGACATAATCTTGTGACGAGGGTGACTGAGATACTGATTTATGTTTGAGAGGAGTCCGGGGAGTGTTGCAATTGTGTGGTAAAGTCCTTGTTTAGTTGGACCAGTCAGAAGAAGTTTTNGTATATTATATCTTTCAATAGAGGGGTAAGAAAATGAGCCTCAAACATAAGAGTATATTATATAAAAAAAAAACATTATTTGTATCACTGGAGGTAAGCTACAGTTTATGAATTTTATTATTTAGACAATCTTGACATGTAATGAAAGTTGAGGGAATCTTTCAATATGGATTATGTTTTGAAATGAGAGACATAATCTTGTGACGAGGGTGACCGAGATGCTGATTTATTNTAAGTGGGGGTTGAGAGTAAAGATTGTATTGGGTTCACGTATTATGTGGGGTAAGCATAGAGGAAATGGGAGGAGATGGTTCAGGTTGAGTTGAGGGTGGAGGTTATTCAGTGGGGTTGAGAGGAGTGGTAGTGAAACAGATGAAGGGGGAGGAATAGTTTGAAGAATTGGGTCAGATGAAGAGGTAGATGGTGTGAGGGATGGATGAGAGGAATCTAAGGTNCGAAAACGAGCTTCTTAACGAGCCGAACACGAGCTGTTCGCGAACAACGAGCCGTTTTGACAGCCCTAGTTGAGGGTGGAGGGTATTCGGTGCGGGTTGAGAGGAGTGGTAGTGAAACAGATGAAGGGGGAGGAATAGTTTGAAGAATTGGGTTAGATGAAGAGGTAGATGGTGTGAGGGATGGATGCGAGGAATCTAAGGTGGGTGTGCGTATCATGAGTAGTGGTGGTTGTTGCTGAGGTACAGAGTTTATAAAGTGTGGAGCAGTGGTTTATTGGTAAGGAAAAGAGGTCTCGAGGAAGGAAACATGCCGAAATATTATAATTTTTTTTGTGGAAATATCGAGACACTTATAACCTTCGTGATTGTGGTTGTAACAAAAAAACTATAGCTGGGAACCTTAGGGCTGAATTTGTGGAGAGCGAGCGGTTGATGCCAGAGAAAACTGACACATCCAAAAGTTTTAAGGTGTTGATATTGCGGTATGGAATGGTAAATAAGCTGAAATGGTGATTTGTTTTGACTTGTGGGAGAAGGGAGCCTATTAATGAGGTAGTCTGCAGTTAGGATAGCTTCTATCCAGAAATTTGGTGGGAGATGTGCAATGTTGAGAAGTGTTCGAGCGGTTTCAACTAAGTGCTAGTTTTTACGTTTTGCAATCTCATGTTGTTCGGGAGTGTAAGGACAACTAAAATGAAGTGAAATGTCATGGTTTTGTAAGTACGTGAGAAGATTTTGAGATTTATATTCACCATAGCCGTTTAAGCGGAGTTATTTAATTATTTTATTGTGGTGAGTTTGTACTTGTTGGTGCAATTTTATAAAATGTTGAGTGACCTCATATTTGTGTCGCATGGGAATGCACCAGCCAAAATGTGAACAAACATCTACAAAAGTGACTTAAGAGTATATTATATCTTTCAATAGAGGGGTAAGAAAATGAGCCTCAAACATAAGAGTATATTATATAAAAAAAAACATTATTTGTATCACTGGAGGTAAGCTACAGTTTATGAATTTTATTATTTAGATAATCTTGACATGTAATGAAAGTTGAGGGAATCTTTAAATATGGATTATGCTTTGACATGAGAGACATAATCTTGTGACGAGGGTGACCGAGACGCTGATTCATGTTTGAGAGGAGTCTGGGGAGTGATATATTGCAATTGTGTGGTAAAGTCCTTGTTTAGTTGGACCAGTCAGAAGAAGTTTCTTGGTTTTGTTGTCCGGAATGTAGAAACTGTTAGCATAAAAAATAACCTGACAAGCATTATCTTTAGCAAGCTTTTCAACATAACAAAATATTATGGAAAGACAAGAAACGCGTAAGAGAGGAGATAAAATGAGCTTGTTGTCCGGAGTGGAGAGACTCCCCTTATTGGTGTGAGAAATTTTTGTGGATTGGTCGTTGCCGACCACGATAGGGAACAGGGTGTTGAAGATGTTAGATGTGGGGAGTTATGTGAGCCATCGCACCTGTATCCAGGATCCATTCTTGAAGGGAGGTTGGATGTCAGTGTGAACAACTGGGGTTGTAGATGGGGTTGGTGGTTTGTATTGTAGATTGGCACTGTGCTAACATTGGGCGGCGGAGTGCCCTTTATTGTAACATATTTGAGATGGATGGTATGTTTATGTTTTATATTTTGTTTGAATTGCTGAGAACAGTTGTTGGTAACCTGCTTTTGAAAGTTGCGTTGATGGTTTTGAGTACCTTTGTTTTTGAATGTAAGAAGTGCTGACGGTTGGGAGATATTGCTGGCTTTGATAGTGAGATATTATTGCATGGTGTTGGTTCCCATCGATATTTGATGAAGCTCGTTCTTGAGTTGAATCACCCTTGAGCGATTGGTTGACTGAAAATGATTTTCTAAGGAAATCCAGATGTCGGCAGTGCTTTGAAGGTGAATGATATATGATGTGATGGGATTGGAAATGGTAGACATGAGGGCTGCCACAAGGTTGTGATCCACTAATTGCCAAAGAACACTTGTTTTTCAGTGTGAGTGTAGTGTTTTCTAAATTTTAAGAAAAATTTTCTACGATGTGTATGTTTATTCTCTAGTGTGAGGAGTGGAGTGTGAATGTCCTTGTGTGTTTTAAGTGCGAAGAAGTGTGAGTGTAGTGTAATTTGTACTATTTCCATCATTTTTGCTTCACAGTGGTAATCTTGGCATGTTAATGATCCGTGTTTTTTTCACTTCTTAGGTTTTTTCAAGTTAAATATGATATTAATTTTATGTGTTTTCTTTATGCATTTTTATTCAAAATTTTGCTTTGGATTTCTCAATTTGGTTTCCACACTTTACATCTAACAACAAGTATGTTACTTTGACCCCCAATTATTGAACTAAGGTAAAAGGGCACTTTTGTAATGTGATACCGCTCACCTACCACATCTCACCTACCGCTCACCTACCTCCCACCTACCTCCCACCTACCGCTCACCTACCTCCCACCTACCACTCTCTTGCTTCTATAAGTAGAGAGGGTGTGAGGCTTAGGAGAGAAAATGAATAGATTTTAAGCTACCACAAAGGAGGAGAGAATAGCTAGAGAGTCAG
>JXCR01145084.1:92062-107349 GCA_002079205.1 Phalaenopsis hybrid cultivar | reverse complement strand
TGGATCTTGAGGTACCTGAGAGGCACTACAGACCTGGGTCTACTCTTTAAAAGGCAGGAAGACAAAGAAGAAAAGATAGTTGGTTACGTGGACTCGAATTATGCAGAAAGCATTGACAANAAGCTGAAGCACTTGAGAACTGACAATGGCTTAGAGTACTGTTCAGAGCAGTTTGAGGAGCTGTGCAGGAGGTATGACATCACAAGGCACAAGACAATCTGGAACACTCCTCAACAGAATGGCCTGGATGAGAGGACAAATAGGACTCTCCTAGAGAGAGTAAGGTGCATGTTGCTAAATGCAGGTTTACCCAAAAGTTTCTGGGGTGAAGTTGTGTCAACCGCTTGCTACCTTATCAACAGATGCCTATCAACTGCTATTGATATGAAGACGCCTTCGGAGATGTGGTACGGGAAACCGGATAACTATGATAATCTCAAAGTTTTTGAATGTACTGCATATGCTCATGTTAGACAAGATAAGCTGGAAGCAAGGGCACTGAAGTGCATTTTCATTGGATACCCACTTGAACCAAGGGCTACAAACTCTGGTGCTTAGATCAACAGAAATGCATCATCAGTAGAGATGTGACATTCGATGAGTCCAAAATGGCGAATCTGTATAGCCATGCTGCCAAAAACAATATCATCAAGGAGGATTCTTCAATTGAGGTGGAGCTGTAACAACAACGAACTTTGACAGATCAAAGGACTGTTGTGAACGATCAGGATGAAGTGGCAGAGGAGCTGCAAGTGATTGAGCCAGAAAGAAGATCTGATGACTACAACTTGGTAAGGGACAGACAAAGAAGAACTATCAGACTGCCAGAGAGATACGACCATGTAGATATGATCTCATATGCTTTAAGTGTTTCTGAAGAGATAGAAGAAGAAGAACCGAGCAACTACAAGGAAGCCCTAAAGAGCAGTGAAAGACTCAGATGGGAAGAGGCAATGGATGAGGAAATGACTTCTCTGATGAAGAACAAAACCTGGGAACTTGTGGATCGACCAAAGAACAAACGAGTGGTTGGTTGCAAGTGGATCTTTAAGAAGAAGGAAGGCACGCCAGGTATTGAGAGGATCAGGTACAAAGCCAAACTCGTTGCAAAGGGATTCACTCATGTAGAAGGAATCGACTTCAACGAAATCTTCTCGCCCGTCATGAAGCACTGCTCTATTAGGATAGTCTTAGCACTAANGATCTGATGACTACAGCTTGGTAAGGGACAGACAAAGAAGAACTATCAGACCGCCAGAGAGATACAACCATGTAGATATAATCTCATATGCTTTAAGTGTTGTCGAAGAGATAGAAGAAGTAGAACCGAGCAACTACAAGGAAGCCTTAAAGAGCAAGGAAAGACTCAGGTGGGAAGAGACTCAGGATGAGGAAATGCTTCTCTGATGAAGAACAAAACCTGAGAACTTGTGGATCGACCAAAGAACAAACGAGTGGTTGGTTGCAAATGGATCTTTAAGAAGAAGGAAGGCACGCCAAGTATTGACAGAATCAGATACAAAGCTAGACTCGTTGCAAAGGGATTCACTCAGGTAGAAGGAATCGACTTCAACGAAATCTTCTCACCCGTCGTGAAGCACTGTTCTATTAGGATAGTCTTAGCACTAGCGGTTCAATTCAATTTGAAATTAGAGTAGCTAGATATTAAGANCCCGTCGTGAAGCACTGCTCCATTAGGATAGTCTTAGCACTAGCAGTTCAATTCAATTTGGAATTAAGAGCAGTAGATGTTAAGACTGTGTTCCTGCATGGAGAGCTTGAAGAAACCATCTACATGGATCAGCCATATGGGTACTGCACACTTGAGACAAAGAACAAAGTTTGCTTGCTGAAGAAATCTTTGTGNTAGATGTTAAGACTGTGTTCCTGCATGGAGAGCTTGAAGAAACCATCTACATGGATCAGCCAGATGGGTATTACGCACCAGAGACAAAGGACAAAGTTTGCTTGCTGAAGAAAACTTTGTATGGACTGAAACAAAGCCCCTGACNATGGATCAGCCAGATGGATACTGCACACCTGAGACAAAGGACAAAGTTTGCTTGCTGAAGAAAGCTTTGGATGGACTGAAACAAAGCCCCAGACAATGGTACAAACGATTTGATGAGTTCATGCTAAAGATCGGATTTGTCAGATGCAGCTACGACAGTTGTGTGTACATGAAATGGCAAGACGGTGAAATAAGTACCTACTTGTTTCTTTATGTGGATGATATATTAGTAGCCAGCAGAAGCAAGGAGAAAATCCAGAAGATCAAAGGTATGCTCAATTCTAAATTTGACATGAAGGACCTAGGACCTGCTACAAAGATCCTAGGGATGGAGATTACTATAGATAGAAAAAATGACACCTTATTCTTGTCTCAAAAGCCATATATTCAGAAGGTCTAGCAAGGTTCAACATGCATGAGGCTAAGCAGATTACAACACCTACTGACCAACACTTCAGATTGTCAAACTCTCAAGCACCAGAGACTGAAGATGAAAAAATGTACATGGAGGGTGTCCCTTATGCCAGCGGGATTGGTGGCATCTTGTATGGGATGATCTGCAACAGACCAGATTTGGCCTACGTCGTCAGCATTGTAAGCAGATTCATGGCAAACTCAGGACAGGCTCATTGGGAAGCACTAAAATGGATCCTGAGGTATCTGAGAGGCACTACAGATCTTAGTCTACTCTTTAAAAGGCAAGAAGACAAAGAAGAAAATGTAGTTGGTTACGTGGACTCCGAATATGCAGGAAGCATTGACACCAGGAAGTCACTGACCGAATTCATTTTCATTGTCTTCGGTACCGCAGTCAGTTGGAAGTTTAAGCTCCAATCCGTTGTGGCCCTCTCAACAATAGAGGCCGAATACATTGTTGTGACTGAAGCAATCAAGGAAGCTATGTGGCTAAAGGGCATGGCTGAGGAGCTTGGCATACATCAGAAGGTGATATATGTGTTTTGCGATAACCAAAGCACCATTCACCTAACCACAAATCAGGTATTTCATGAAAGATCCAAGCATATAGATATAAAGCTTCATTTTGTGAGGCATGTCGTCGCCAAGGGTTCAATAGTAGTGGAGAAGATACCTACTGAAGAAAATCTTGCTGATATGCTCACTAAGGTGCTACCGACAGTTAAGTTCAGACACTGTCTGGATTTAGTAAACTTCACCAAGGGCTGAGGTGTGGAGGGAATATTTACTTTAAAGCTTCTCAATTGAGGGTCAAGGTGGAGAATTGTTATTTTGAACGTCAATTATTGAACTAAGGTAAAATGACACTTTTGTAATGTGGTACCGCTCACCTACCACATCTCATCTACCGCTAACCCTCCCACCTACCACTCTCTTGCTTCTATAAATAGAGAGGGTGTGAGGCTTAGGAGAGCAAGAAAAGAAATTTTAAGCTACCACAAAGGAAGAGATAATAGCTAGAGAGTTAGAGTGGAAGGAGAGCATCTTGAGGTCTTGTATCAAGGTGTCGCTTGAGAGGGAGGCCATAGAAGGAAGATGAGGGCCCGTCTCTATGTATAAGCTATGTATTCTCTATTTCTTTTGTATTAGTGAACTATTTGATTGATTCCCTCCCGTGAACGTAGATCCAGTTGGATCGAACCACGTAAACAATCTGTGTTTGATTGTGTTCTTTGCGTTTCATATCTATGTCAGAAAGTACGTATCTCACAACAAAGTAGTTAGCCACAAAAGCTGTAATTGGTAGCTATAGCGATTAAAGTTAACAACATTTTAATTATTTAATCTAGACTTATTTAGACTTAGATTGGATCACTTTTGATATCATAAAGTTTGTCTTGTCGAAATGCTAGGTTTGAATATAAACTTGTTGAAATCGGGACCTGGACAATCTAAGTTTGAATTTAGAACGTTTCTTGCTCAAATGCATTAATATTTATGTATGATGATATAAATTTGTTGAGGTCACATCAACACGAGAAAATAAAAAATGTAGCCCTTTCATCTCAGAAACCAAATTGGCACAATCCAAAGCTCCACCACAGTTAAAATTTAAATGGATCATAATCGTAGATGCTTTTGGTTCTTTTTAACTCGGAGTCGCTAGCTTGTTCAACTATTATTTTATGATTTCTTTTTCCAAATAGCCCTCTTTCTTGAATCTTCGATTGGGAGAAGAGAATAGATCGGAAAATAAGGAAATAAAACAAATAAATTTAATTAAAAAGAGACATGGAGAGCTTATGCAAGGTAATCTTCATATGATAGATCAAGAGTGTACGTTCAAAGAAGATCAGATCAAAACAAATTAACACTATATTCACAAAGAAGTCTCCTACATAAGCAACCCATATAACCAAAAAACTAAAATTATAAATTTTGTTTTGAGGTTAAGAGCAACTCCCAAAATCCTTTGGTTAATTACATCTTAAAAAATACCCAAAAATACTCTTGATTAAAAGAATTTTGCTTACATTATTTGATAACCAGTAAAAGCTCGTGCCAATAGGGGCGGAACCAAGCCTTGTTTTAGAGTGCAAATTTCTTATAAAAATAACTTAATTAAAATAAAAAATGACCCAAACAAAAAGGAAAAAGAAAAACTTATCTCGATGAACACGAAGAAAGTCAAGATTTTACATTGCTAGATATCTAAAATGATGAAACATAACTTAATCTTTTAATTATTTAAATTATATTCTACAGATATTTTTATTTATACATATATTTTATAATAANTTCTCCTTCTCTCCCTGCAAGCTTTGTCTGATGGTCGGACCTTCCTGAATCGGAAGTCACGTGACCCACCCGTCTTGTTCTGCTCCTCCTCCGCTCCCTCTTCTCAATGCTGGCTTCTTCCACCANTTCTCCTTCTCTCCCTGCAAGCTTTGTCTGATGGTCGGACCTTCCTGAATCGGAAGTCACGTGACCCACCCGCTTGTTCTGCTCCTCCTCCGCTCCCTCTTCCCAATGCTGGCTTCTTCCACCGGCGTTGCTCTTCGCCGGCCTCTCTTCTTCCTCATCCCGCGGCGACACGAAGGTCGCATCCCCATTACGCTTAATTCCCACTAACTTGCAGCCCAGCGAGCAAAACTGGAAGGGATCAAGCAGGGATTGAGCGCAGATCTCACACATGTGAGGGGATGCACCCTTACCACTATGACATAGTTGGGGCTGCTCGTTGAGGAAGAGCACTCTGGCGCTGTTGATCACGTAAGTANAAACTGGAAGGGATCAAGCAGGGATTGAGCGCAGATCTCACACATGTGAGGGGATGCACCCTTACCACTATGGCATAGTTGGGGCTGCTCGTTGAGGAAGAGCACTCTGGCGCTGTTGATCACATAAGTCTGAACTCCCCCGATCGCTAGAACATTCTAAATCTCCGCCACACGAACCACATTGAGGTAAGACAACTGTCGTATCTGAATCACGCAATGCCCGGCATGTCGCTTCGAGCGACAATAGAGGCAGAATGCACCAAAGATGGCGTCCCTGCAGTCGAGACAGAACATGTTGCGTTCGTCGCGCGCGGCGTCCTTATGAGCCGAACAAATCGAGAAGAAGGGGGTCATGAGCAGGGGCTCCAGCTAGGGTTGCACCAGCAATGTCGTCACCCGTCTCATCATTATCTCGTCAGAGATATCACTGCAGTCAATCTGACAATGCTGGCAAAATCCATCGCCGACCCTTTCTTCTGCAGTATTTTTTCTTCCTGCCCAAGCATTAGGGAGAGCCATGTTTCTAGCCGCACTTTCTCCTGTTACTTTCTCTGTTAGTAGAATTTGCTATNAATGCTGGCAAAATCCATCGCCGACCCTTTCTTCTGCAGTATTTTTTCTTCCTGCCCAAGCATTAGGGAGAGTCATGTTTCTAGCCGCACTTTCTCCTGTTACTGTCTCTGTTAGTAGAATTTGCTAGGTGTGATTTANTAAAAGGGCAATTTTGTAATGTGGCACCGCCACCTACCACATCTCACCTACCACTCACCTACCGGCCACCTTTGTAATGTGGTACCGCTCACCTACCACATTCACCTACCGCTCACCTACCGTTCACCTACCGTTCACCTACCTCCCACCTACCACTCTCTTGCTTCTATAAATAGAGAGGGTCAATTGAGGGTAAAGGTGGAGAATTGTTATTTTGACCCTCAATTAATGAACTAAGGTAAAAGAGCACTTTTGTAATGTGGTACCGTTCACCTACCACATCTCCCACCTCCGACCACTACCTCCCACCTACCACTCTCTTGCTTCTATAAATAGAGAGGGTGTGAGGCCTAGGAGAAGGAAGNATAGCTAGAGAGCTAGAGAGGAGGAGAACATCTTGAGGCCTTGTATCAAGGTGTCGCTTGAGAGGGAGGCCATAGAAGGAAGATGAGGGCTCATCTCTATGTATAAGCTATGTATTCTCCATTTCTTTTGCCTTAGTGAAATATTTGATTGATTCCCTCCCGTGGACGTAGATCCAGTTGGATCGAACCACGTAAACGATCTGTGTTTGCTTGTGTTCTTTGCGTTTCAATTTTATGTCAGGAAGTACATATCTCACAACAGATGAACTAAATAAAAATGTTGATGGTTTGTCATATTCATGAATTAAATTATATTTTCATGTTTTTTTACTTTTTTCTATTTTAAATCTTATGGCTCAATACATCTCAAGGCTTATGCCTCGCCTTGCTAAAGCATAACGTCTCAGTTCATGATTTCACATTTTTAAATCTTGCAACAATACTCCTTGATCTCATAAATCTTTCATGTACATAAATAACTGGCGAGAATATATGCATGGAGATTGTAAATGTCATATTTTTTTTATTTTAACTATGACCTTCATTGAACATGTTAATCTCAATTGTGCACAATCGAAAGAAGCTCACCTCTAATACCCTTTTGCCTTTAACAGTTAATCTCCCTTCTTCAATCTCAGCATTCAGAGTCTTTATCAAATCAATTGAACCTTCCCACAACTTTAAACCTCCTAAAAAAAAACAAAGAACAAAAATAAAATAAAATAAAATAAGAAAGGCAGCCCACTTTATGTNCTTTAAACCTCCTAAAAAAAACAAAGAACAAAAATAAAATAAAATAAAATAAAAAAGGCAGCCCACTTTATGTTGATTATAAGACTACATTCAAACTTTGGCAAACAAGTGGCTCAAAAGTGGCAGGAAAGTCGATCAAAAAAAAAGGAAAGTTCACCTTCGTACTTTCCTGGTACTAAATCAGAATTCGAAACTCCAAAGACATCAGACGTACTGACTCTTCCCTGAAAGAGACCAAAAGGAAGAAAACCAAAAGGATTATAAAATCCGGATTTCTATGATTTGCATCTAATACAATTATGCGATTTCTTGCCCAAAATATTGAAACATGCGCAAACCTTAAGAAACGTAAGCTTATGATGCCCATCGCCNTCGAAACTCCAAAGACATCAGACGTACTGACTCTTCCCTGAAAGAGACCAAAAGGAAGAAAACCAAAAGGATGATAAAATCCGGATTTCCATGATTTGCATCTAATACAATTATGCGATTTCTTGCCCAAAATGTTGAAACATGCGCAAACCTTAAGAAACGTAAGCTTATGATGCCCATCGCCAACAATAATAGGCTCTGTATGTGATTTTATGGGTACCTCTGCCGGCTACTAGGAAAATACAAAAAATAAAAAATAAATAAAAGCCAAGCATCATGTCGCAATCCTTGAAAGATATCAAAAGATGGCAAGCTTTCAGAAAATACGAAATGACCTCATAAAGGGGCACTTCGATACATGGAGGCAGAGGAGGTTTCTGCGGTGCACCGAAAAAGCCCAAACTTAGCCCGAGCTGGTCATCATTTGAAATGGTAAAGAAGGGATACGATTCCTGCAGCACCAATAAACCGAATTCAATCTGTGAAAATCAGGAAGAAAAGAAAACAGTTTAGGATGAAAGATACGACGATATACCTCGGGCTTCAAAAGACTGCTCCCCTCGTTCATGTTCGGTGACCTAGAAGTGCTCGCGACTGATAAAGCGTCTGTCCGCCTGGAAGACTCGACAATAGGGCGGCAGCGAATGAAGTTTTCGAAGAAAGCGCGAGAGCGCCGATGGAGGTGCGAAAAGCTTACTTCATAAATAAAACATGGCAACTTAGGACAATAATGGCCAAAGATTACGATGTTAATCAAATAATGAGATTCGGCGTTTATTTAAACACCTAATCCTGCTTTATGCATGTATAAAAAAAAAACGAAAGGGTAAATAAAAATCGAGACTGATTGAAGATGCAAGTGTAATCATACCATTGTGATTCATCATGAATTAATGTATGCCGTAGGGATTGAATGCCTCGAGCTTACACTAAAAAAAAATTTGGTATCTTCTTTTGCAGTAAGAAGGATTTGTTCAAGACGGTGAGGTTATTATGAGAGATGATCTATGCTCTTTGTCAATAATATTTGTTTGTAATTAGTGAGATAAAAGCTAAGTATTGAGCTTGTTTTATATTTTGTATATACTTTTTTTGGGGGAGGATGTGGAAATGAAAATGAATTAATCAGCCTCATTTTTCCTTGTATCAATTTTAGTGAAGTCAATTACCTAGTCGAGTGAGGATCCAAAATTTTTTCAAATATTTAATTTTTTTATAAAATATTGTTCTAAATGCACTGATTTAGTTTTGTTACTTATTTATGAGAGAGATAACTTTGCCAAATATGATTTTGAGGGGAGAATTGGATGATTATTTGATGGTGTTTATCTTATATAGGAGATCCAACAAGAGGATAAATAAAAGAGGTCCACTATGTAAGACTAAAAAAAAATTATCTAAATTTGTGTAAGACATTTATTAGAATTATATCATTAAGGTCAAGTCAAGTAAAGTTCGGTAAATAATTTAAGTTAATCGATCTTCCAACAAGATTAGGCTCCTTAAGACTATTTCATTTGAAGAAAATATGTAGAAAAATAGTATTGATTATCAAAGATATGTCTGTGAGTTAAATTCTATGGTTGATATCAAAAAGACTGATTTGTAGACTACTACTTCAATAGGAATGCAAATGCGTTAAAACTTGCTAGTCCAAAAGATTGATGGTCATAACCAATTAAGATGTCTATGTCTTCATATGAAGCACTTAAATGATAGTACTCATTAAATCATTGAATAGCTAAGAGGATTTAAAATGGCTCGAAGAGGTGATGGGTGCTAGTAAAAATCTAAAAAAAAAGGTAAAAGCAATATAGTCAAGATTTCAATGATCTATCTTTCTAAGTTAGGGGGAATATATAAATGTAAATCTAAGGTTAACAAAAATTAAAATTTAAAGCAATATAAAGCCCTAAGTTATAAACCAACGATTAAGTCATTCAAAATGACAGGGAAATTTTCTTTTTTGTTTATAGATATGTATCCTTATATTTTACACTTTATTCCTAATGCTTAAGACATTAATGGTAGTGAATCAATTCCAACCATTAGATGTACTTTCAACAATCACAAATTATATCATTGATTATTATACTTATTATCTCAAAAAAGGAAAAAATAGTTAAGATTTTTTACAAATAATTTTGAAGGGAAAATGAAGTGTATGGCACAACTATGCGGGGATAAATTATTATTTTCTTAAATATATAGACTTAAGAAAATTTAAAGAGTTAAAATTTTTTTATTATTATTACTTTTTTTTGCAAAGTAGATTAAAGAAAGTTATCAACTAAGTAAAAAATTGTGCATATTAAATAAAAAATTCTGCAACATTCAACTCCCTCCAATGTAGCTTTTAGAGCTCCATTAGGTAGTGTTTTTTTATATCAACATTATTATTCTGCCCCCTCCAAGACCTATGGAAATATCTCTTATAAATTATGTTATTTCTTAAGAAGCATAAATATTTAATAATATAAAACTTTCTAACAATATGGTAAAAAATAACTCATCATGATTCTATAAAAACTTTTGTCAACTAATTTTCCTAAGTCAATGACTCGACCCGCAATTACGCAGATATTTATGCTCCTTAAAATGCCAAAAACTTGACCCAAATTATATTTGGCGGCTAGTGAGAACAAATGTAATATGATTAATGAAATAATTTTCTCACTATGGGTAATACGTAAGTATACGTATCGTTTCAAGTAATATAGAGTTTTCTTTAAAAACCCAGTATCGATCCCACGAGGAAGAAGAAAATAAGTAAATAATAAAATGAAGGAATTTTGAATTTAAGAAAACTTTACATAAGATTGCAGCAACTATCTAATGATGAAAATTAAGTTTACTAAATTTGAAAAAAACCAAATAAAACTAAATGTAATGACTAAGACAATATATAAAAAGAGACTTTCTCCTTGTCAATAATTAAGAATCAGTGTATGATTTCAAAATTTGTTTAGAATCTTAAATGTGATATTGTGACAAATAGGAGCATGCATATTTCTTTACTTTCTTTTGAATTGTGCAAAGAACATTGACTAATCTAAAGTTGGTGTTGGCATGTATAGTAGTGCTAGGTAGATTCTAATCTCTCACTCTTAGATTACCCACTGTTCCATCTCTATAGGACCTACCGTGACACTTAGTTCTAATCTCTAGAACAAATTGATAAAAGAATCTAGTCTGTCACTATAGAAACATCAATTCTACGTCCATCAAAGCTTATCTCCCTATCTATTTGCACCCCCCTTTAGAAGATCGTGACTGCTCTTTCCATGGTAGAATGTGATACTTACAAGTCAAGAAATCTTAGCCCTTTCGTGTCTATAAGTTCCTCAACAGATTTTAACAATACAAGTGGCCAATTTATAAAGTAAATGAAGGACCGGTAAAAATATCATCACAATTTTTAGGAATAAAATAAGTTCTAAAAAAATCAAAATCACTTACTTAATTACTTCATATTGCAAGGAGAAAGAAAAGAAAACTACTCATGAAACATGGGGATAACAAAACAAAACATATTTATAAAACTCCAATCCAAAGTACAAAACTTAAGGACAAAAATACAAATACTTATCTAGAATGCTCCCCCAAACACCCCTTTAAAATTTTCTAACTTCTCTAACTCCAACAGCACTTACAAAACTCACAAACTCCAGAAATAATAAAGACTCACAAAGAAAAATGCTCACACACTATAAGACTCTATAAATCTGACCCCTTAGCCTCTTAGAATTAATCTATATTTATAGAGCTTCAAAAATGACCAAGGTTTGCTTCAGACATCTCTTCAAAATTCGGCCTCATTTAATGAATCTTCTAGAAGATAACTGTGGTGCCTAGGCCCCCAACTGTCGTGCGTAGGCACCACCTAATTTCTGTATCTGGTGCCTAGGCACCAGTTCGGTTTGTTTGATGTTTTTCTTAAATTTAGCCCATCTTGCTCCATTTTGATGTATTTATGCTCATTTTTACTCTTAAACTCTTTTTCTTGCACCTGCAACCAAAAACATAAAAATACCCTTCATGAAAGCATAATATTCTAAAAAATTCATTATAAAATGCACATAAAAATTAGGTAAATTTAAGGTGGATAAATTTCCCCAAGCTTAAGCGTTACTTGTCCTCAAGTAACCTTTTTATATATATAAAAAATATAACTTATGGAAGTGAGTTTACTTGAAGATTTCTATAGTTTTGGTTTTATAAATGCAATAGTAAAACTTTAGAAAATTTTTTAATAACATAAGTTAAAACTAGAATGTAAAAATATTTAGTAGTCAAGTATAAAAATTTTGATTTCCTCTATATTTTAAGAATACTTGTAATTTGTCATATTAAAGATACTTAAAAGAAATTCATGAAAAATAATATCAAGAGAACTTTACAAGTAAAAATACTAATACTTCATAAATAAGCTTAGAAATGTAATTAAGTCCCTTTCCTTATGATGATTTATGTGAATTCAATTTTTAATTAGCCATCTCTTCAAGCTTCTCCTCACATATATTTTTCCTTTTTTTGAATGTTATGTGAGGATTACAATATCTTGATAGCCTTTAACGATTTTGAACTCCACCATCCTCTTCTTAAAGTTAGAACCTTTTCACATTTCTTTACTCGATAAATGTGTATTCAACTTGAAAAAGAATTTTCATAAAGTTTCAATCCTTTCTTTTCAATTAAAAATCCATAATCTTAAACATTCCCAAAACTACAACTTTCTTTATTTTAAATAGGAAAAACAAAATTTTATACTCTTATACTAAATATCTTAAATCCAAAATTAATCTTTTTATTATACTTTTTTTTACTTAAGTTTACTATATTATTTATAAAATCCAAAATATAGTTATCTCAAGCTATCTCAACATACCACAGATTAAATTAAAATAATTTTTAAAAATATATTTTACTAAAGAAAAATAAGGTTTAGTTTTAAAAATTTTCTCCCTTCTCCCAAACTTCAATTTTAAATTAGTTTAAGACAGTTAAGTTTATAATAAGCATGAAGAAAAAGAAAAATTTTAAATTCTAAGCAGGAGAAAAGTACATATACAATAAAAAATTTGTGCTGAGTAGTAGACAATTTAAATAAAAAATAGATATATCATGAAAATTTGCAATGTAAAAGACTACTCTAACACACATCCAGTTCTAAGCAAAAGAGTAACAAATGTAACAGTGAAGATAAAAGTACAGAGCAATAAAACATACATAAATTGTCCAACGTAAGATAGATCTAGAAATCATAACTACTACAGAATAGGAAATAAAATCTAATCCTCTTCCTTCTCCTCATCATCATCAGAATCAAAGATAATACCTTCATCCATAGATCTGTAACTCTCAAAAGGTGTAAATCAAGGGAATGTAGGAAATTCAACTATTTGGTCTCCCTTCATGAATTTCACTAATACCTCATCATAATCAGAATCATAGTCACTTTTCCTCCTAACAAAATTAGCCTTATGATCAAATTTGTTGTCCATATCCTTCATACAACACTGCATCAAGAACATATCATTCTGGTGTTCCAAATATCTTTCACTCAACACATCCTAGAATCTAGATGGAGACTCAGTAGCAGTGGAAGTAGAAGGTCTAAAAGTAGAAGGCCTAGAAGTAGAAGCAGAAGATGCACCTTAAACTTTATCTCTAGGTCGTCCATATACATCAACATTAGCCTTCCTAATTGGCTTAAGTGGCTTCAACTGCTCTTGCCAATGTTCAAACTTAACTCCAGAGTCTTTACAAATAGTAAATATTAAAGATGGAAATCAAAGATCTAAAGTCATACTAGCTCTCGCAGAAGAACTAATAGCATCATAAATAATTGCGCCTACATCTAAAGTTCATTCCAATACCAGCTGCGGTAATTTAAAATAACTTTTTATCTAGTTACTTCACTCAAATGATTTAAAGGAGGGAGGCAAGCATAAATAACACAATGTCATTCTCTTAAAGTGGCATTGAGCTTTGAAGAAGAAAAATTTACCTTACGATCATTTTGAATCTTCCAAGCTCCACGACCATCAGTCAAATAAGACACAAAGTGATCTAACTCTTCCTTAGATGAAATGAACTCTAGAAATAATCAATCTTAGGTAGCAGATCATATATCAGATTAATTCTCTCAGTAGTAAACTCTACTCCTTTTCCTCGAACAAACACTTCGTCATCATCTGCTTCAAGTAAATTTGCATAAAATTCTCGAACCATAACAATGACGGCAATACAAATATGGTAATGGAAACTCTCTCATTAACATGCCACAATAACATTCTCTATAGCTCCACCAGGTCTATAAAAACTTTACTCAGCAATAAACTTTCTCGAAGAAGCAAATTCGTTGTGCATTTACACTGACAAATTTGGCACCGTCATAAGATTCTTTTCCTCTTCCTCTCTTTTTCTTAGGAGCCATCTAAAATAAATTTGAAGAAAAATTCCAAAAAATTTTCAAAATCAAGAAAATATGCTTCCAAGAAGCTTTTTCAAGCTAACAAAGTTTAGATACAAGGACTTTTCACCACTAAATCAAATATTTTTGCATATTTTCAGTATCTACTCAATTTATAAAAAATCCATGGTGAAATCAAAAAATAACTATGCCAAAATGTTGATCTAACCTATAGAAGATGAAATCTGATGTTTTTGAGCCAAGAAACTTGAAGATTTGAGCTCTATGAAGTACCTTAGGACTGGTTTTTGTAAAAAAAATTAAGAAGAAGAAGGAGCTTAGGCATCAACAATGGCGTTGTTCGGCTTAAATCGTGAAAATTTTGATTTTCGGTCTGTTCAGATGAACCAAACTCTAGCTTCGGGTTTTGGCACTAAGGTGCAAGCTGTGCAAATGGTCTGGCGCTTAGGCGTTGACCCGAATTTTTTCTTTCCTTTGGTTTTAAGTGTAACATAGCAAGACCAAGCCTTTTAAACTAAAATTTCTCATTTTATTAACATCACACCTCATTCTTATTATGTCCCCAAAATCTTCCATTTTCCAATTTTTAATTCAAAATTAATTCTAACATTCTAACACAAGGGCTACACAAACATGACTTTCATTCATCTTTCAAACAATATTACAATATCCACAAACATAATTAAGCAAATCAACACAAGCAAACTAACACACAATCAACAACACGATAAAGTAGCACACATAAGACATCTTTTACTGAAGTTATATCAAATATGAAATATAAAATCTATAAATCTAGATCAATCTTTGTTGATCTCATTCTCGTCACCACTCTCACATGCCAAATATATGCAATCAAATGTGTAGAAGACAAGGGCATGAAGAAATTCCATAACCGTCTTTTCATCAATTCATTTGTTCTTGCTATACTTGGCTACCTGAGCATCTTGATAACTAGCCATGTGATCAGATTGAAGTTTCATCTGCCACTCCAAGTGCTCGTACTAGTGATATATCTCATGCAACTTGTTGTGTAAATTGGAAAGCTCCTCTTTAA
This sequence comes from Phalaenopsis hybrid cultivar, assembly GCA_002079205.1. Lineage (NCBI taxonomy): Eukaryota > Viridiplantae > Streptophyta > Magnoliopsida > Asparagales > Orchidaceae > Phalaenopsis > Phalaenopsis hybrid cultivar. The sequence continues at coordinate 92,447 of JXCR01145084.1, read as the reverse complement.
TATTCCCTAACTTGCTCGTCACCTTTTCCAAACTCAGCACTAATAATCCATTGAATTAAGTTTGGGCATCATTATGCACAAACTTATTTCCAACTCCATTCTCTATATTCTGCATGAAAGCAAGTAAGATCTCCAAACCTTTCTAAACTCTCTTCTCTAGTCGAAATTTTGAAGGTATGAAAATTAGGGATGAAGGCTAGGCAGTTTTATAGATAAGACATGGAGAAAAACATCCTTGGGGTAGTTTTCCCATATCTAAAAACGGTACCGCCTAGGCGTCGATTTCTGGGGCCTAGCTGCTTGCATCATAGGACTTTGGTGCTTAGGCATTGATACACATAAAATATATACTCTTTTTGTATATATATATATATATATATATATA
>JXCR01145084.1:77875-91960 GCA_002079205.1 Phalaenopsis hybrid cultivar | reverse complement strand
TATATATATATATATATATATATATTATGCTTTAATGAAATGTATTTTTGTGTTTTTCTTTTATGTACAATCAAATGGATGAAAAATGATAAAATAAGACAAAAAGGTTCAAATTTGGAGTAAAAATGAAGAAGGTGAAAAAATGAACTGAAGCGCCTAAGTACTGGCGCTTACCTGCCAGTTAAATTGAGAGAGCCTCGGCTAAGCGCCAAGTACCCCGCATTTAAGCACTAGAAGTAGTTATTTGATGATTCATTGAATTTGGATGTATTTTTTAAGAGGGGTTTGAAGTAACCATTGGTAAAAACGTGGGAAATAGTTTATGGACACGAAAATTCATTCAGTTTGCTTTTGAAAGGAGGAAACTTCTAGAAGATTCATTGTTTGAAGAGACAACAAGGAACCCCTTCGATTTTTATTAAAAAATACTTGGATCATCAAAAGAAGGGGCCAACCAATCATCATCCATCCATTTAAAGCAGTCGTCACCGCCACCGACTACCTTTTTTTTTTTTTGAGTTTTAGTTTGTATTGTGAGTGAAGGAAGAGAATTCAAATGAACTTCAAGACATTTAGTGGAGAGAACTTGAGATAAGTGTTTATCTTTGTGACTAAATTTGGTGTTCATTTAGACTTCTTGTTTATATGCATGATTTCTATTTTTAAACTCAAGTGTGGTTGTGTTTTCTCCATGAATTATGCGTAGTTTTATTTATCTTTTTTCTTAAAATAATAAGTGATTGAGTATTGAAAGAAAGTTGTGTGAAGAATTAAACTTTAATCTTGAAAGAAGTTGTCATGATTTTAAACCTTGTACTTCATTTAGTTCTTGATTTGGCTAATTAAGATGTAATACTTGTTGTGATAATATGTAAGATCCAAGATGGTCTTGTCTTAGTCAACAAATGATAATAATCACATTTGATTTCATGGATGAGAATGTAGTTCATGGGGTTGAGTGTAAATAAATAGAAAAATAAACTTTGAAGGGTGTAGAATTAGAGGACTTTAGAGCGACAGGCTAAAGCTCCCAATTTGATTTATGGTTTTAGGTTCTAATACGAGATGTTAGCCCCCAGGTTAATGGAAAAGATGGAATTTTAGAGTGAGATCTAGTAACCTCCTTACATAACCCGTCTTTAAAACTATTCAAGCTATAGATTAGTCAATGTTCTTTATAGCATCTCTAGTAAGGGTAAAGAATAGTATTGCTCCTATTTGACACAACACAATTAGAATACTTCCACAATAAAATTCTTATACTTGTTACTAATTCATGATAAAGAAAAAGATGTGTTATTTATATTGCCTTCATCTTGCAAGTATTTAGTTAAGTTAATTAGTTGCTTACTTTATTTTCAATTACAAAAAATTACAAAAAGAATCAAATTTTCATTCTTATTATAGCATCTGGAGTTTAATTAAGAATACTTTGCTGAGTAAAATTTTGTTATATAATTTCTTTTTTTTTGTAAAGTTGCATATTGTTAGTTATCCCTATGGGTTCGGTATTCAGGGCTTTATCAAAAAGTCCCATATTACTTGGTAACAATACGTATACTTGCATATTATCCCATATTTAAATATTATAATTGCATTCTGATTTGCTTCATAGTGAAAAATTTACTTAACTTTTGCTTTGGATCAAGTTTTTGTCTTAGTTGCAAACTGAGAATCATTATTAAGGAAATTGAGCATATAATTGCATGCATCGCATTTTACATCTATCTTGAACATCGACACCAAGTTTTTGGTGCCGTTGCCAGGAATAATTACAAAATTTTTAAAGAAATTTTTAGAAAGCAAAATTTCTATTTTTATAAAGTCTTATTTAAACTTTTAGATTTATTATAAAATTTTTTTAGTGTTATTTTTATATAAAGTTCTTGTTTGTGTGTTTATTTTTTATTTTATGAGTTTTGTAGTAATGTATGCATAGTTCATGTTCCCCAAGACTTATGCCTTATGATTCTGAATTAGAAAAAACGATTAGAAAAAATAAAAAATTCAAAATTATTGAAAAACATCAAAAATTTCAAGAAATGTCAAATCAAAATAATCAAAATGCAAAAGATTTTAGACTTTTAAGATATTATGCGAACCCTACAGTGATGAACTTCATCGTAGTATTCAAAACCCAGTGTGGTGGCTAATTCATTTGAACTTAAACATGCTATTATCCCCAGGACTTATGCCTTATGATTCTGAATTAGAAAAAAACTATTAGAAAAAATAAAAAATTCAAAATTATTGAAAAAAATAAAAAATTTTAAGAAATGTCAAATCAAAATAATCAAAATGCAAAAGATTTTAGACTTTTAAGAGATTATGTGAACCCTACATTGATGAACTTCATCGTAGTATTCAAAACCCAGTGTAGTGGCTAATTCATTTGAACTTAAACATGCTATTATCCAAATGGTATCAAATAATCAGTTTAGGGGAGCACCAACCGAATATCCAAATTTACATTTTGCCACTTTTTTAGAATGTGTGTTACATTTAAATATGATGGTATATCAGATGATACTATAAGATTTAGGTTATTTCCTTTCTCACCGAGGGATAAGGCTAAGATATGGTTACATTTGTTATCACTTAGATCTATCAGAACTTGGGGTGACTTAACATAGAAATTCCTTGCTAAATATTTTTTACCATCAAAACCTGCAAAGTTTAGAAATTATATTACATCTTTTTGTTAGTTTGAAGGAGAATCTATTTATGAAGCATGGGAACGATTTAAAGAACTAATGAGAAAGTGTTCACACTATTTTATACCATATTAGTTAATAATTCAACCCTTTCTGAGCAAAATTTCTCTTAGATCAATTATCGTTGCTGCTGCTGGTGGTTTATTGATGTCAAAACCATTTCATGATGCTTATGATGTAATTGAAGTGATGGCTACAAATAATTTTCAACGGCCTTCAGAAAGGGTAAATCTTAAGAACGTAGCCAATATTCATGAAAATGATGCTTTTGCCATGTTAGAAAATCAAGTTGTTGCAATTTCAATGAAGTTAGACCAATTTAGAATGAATTTCTCTCCACCAATTTCAATGATTGAAGAGAATTATTAGGTTAAGTGGTAGTTTCTGAAGCATCATTAGAAACTTTGAATATCATAAACAACAAGCAACATAACCCATATTCAAACTATTATAACCTATGTTTAAAAAACCATCTCAATTTTAACTAGAATAATACTTCAAGTGGTAACAATCAACAATGAGGGAACAAATTAGTAAACCCATTGGGAAATTGGAACAAATAAGAGAATAGTAAATATAGACCAGCTTAGGTTTTAATAGTAATCCATAATGTAAGGAGAAAAAGTTGTATATAAAAGAAGTGGTGATATAAATGGGAAATCAGTTACATGGTCAAAAAGTTACAATTAGAAATATTGAGAATAAGTTGGGACAAATAACAAATTCATTAAGCAATAGAGCCAAAGGAACACTTCCTAGTAATACTAAAGTAAATCCAAAAGACAAGAGTAAAGAGCAAGTAAAAGCTGTTCAATTTAAAAGGAGAAAAAATTGGAAGGTAGAGTTAAAAAAAAACTGAACTAAAGAGAAAAGAAATTGAAGAGCCTGAAGGGGACGCTCTGAAAGGTTTAGAGAGACCTATTTCTCCACTTAAAGTTGACTTGGAAAAACCACCACCTCCATTTCCTCAGAGGCTCCGTTAACAAAAGTTGGATAAAAAATTTTCAAAATTTTTGGAAATTTTTAAAAAGCTTTTAATTAATATTTTATTTGTTGAAGCCTTAGAATAAATGTCAAACTATGTGAAGTTTATGAAGGATATTCTTAACATAAAAAGGAAGTTCAAAGATACCAAGACTATTGTACTTAGTGTGGAGTGCAGTGTTATAATTTAGAAAAAGCTTCCTGAAAAGCTTAACAATCATAGTAGCTTCACAATTCCATGTGCAATAGGAGACAGATTTTATGGGAAAGCTTTTTGTTATTTAAGTGTAAGCATTAACCTTATGTCATTATCAATATTTAAAAGATTGGGATTAGGAGAAATATCCCCTACTACTGTAACTCCATAAATAGAAGATCTTTCAATAAACTATCTTAAAGGAGCAATAGAAGATATCTTAGTGAAAGTGGATCAATTTATCTTTCATGTTGATTTCATTGTGCTAGATATGAAGGAAGATAAAGAGATATCTATCATTTTGGGAAGATATTTTCTAGCTACAGAAAGAGTAAGGATAGATGCGCAGAAAGGAGAATTAACTATGCACTCCAATGATAAAAAAATTACATTTAATATTTCTAAATCAATAAAATACCTTATAAAAGGTAAAGATGTTGAATGCTATAAAATGAACATGATAAGATATTTAAGTGAATTTCATTTCACAAAAACTTATGAAGAGATTTCTGAAATGAAAGAGTTGGAACATGAGCAAGTAGAGGAATTAGATTATGCTTGAAAAAGTTCTAAGGTTTTGGACACGATAGGAATAGACAAATCTTTTTGTCTATCAATTAAAAAACCTCCTGAGCTAGAGTTGAAGTTACTTTTTGAACATTTGAAGTATGCCTTTTTAGGTGATTCCTCAACATTACCTATTATAATTTCCTCAAAATTAAGTACAGAAGAAGAAATGAGTTTAATGAAAATTTTGAAGAGTTTCAAGAAAGCCTTTGGATGGACAATTGTTGATATAAAATGAATCAATCCTTTAATTTGTATGCATAGAATTTATATGAAAGAGAACTGCAAATCTAGAGCTGATCCTCAAAGGAGATTAAATCCTATTATGAAGGAACATGTTAAGAAAGAAATTTTAAAGTGGTTATATGCTGAAATTATCTACCCTATTTCAGATAGTGCATCGATTAGTTTGATTCACTATTTTCCTAAGAAAGGAGGAGTGACTGTGACTATGAATGAGCATAATGAGTTAATACTAATAAGACAAGTCACAGGATGGCGAATATGCATTGATTAAAGAAAATTAAATCATGCCACAAGGAAAGATCATTTTACACTACCCTTTCTATATCAAATGTTGAATATACTAGCTGGGCATAAATACTTTTATTTCCTGGATGGATATATTGGTTATCACCAAATATAAATAGCTCCTAAGGATTAAAAAAACAAATTTTCTCAGTCCTTATGATACATTTGCTTTTAGAAGAATGCCCTTTGGTTTATGTAATTCCCCTACTACATTTCAAAGATGTATGATGACTATTTTTTGTGATTTAATTGAAAAAAAGATTGAAGTTTTTATGGAGGATCCAGTGTTTGGAACTTCATTTGAATCATTTTTGGGACATTTATCAAAAGTTCTTAAGCATTATGAAGAAACAAATTTGGTCCTTAACTGAGAAAAAGCCAATTTATGATAGCAGGAGGAATTATTTTGGGACATCATATTTCAAAAAATGGTATGTAAGTAAACCCTGCAAAAATTCAAGTGATCGCTAATTTACCTTACCCAACAAGTGTAAGGGAAATTAGGAATTTTTTAGGACATGCAAGATTCTACAGGTAGTACATTAAAGACTTTTAAAAAATTGTTATGCCTATATGCCATTTACTGGAAAAAAAGATGCAATTTTTAATTTTGATAAAGAGTACCTTAAAACTTTTGAGTTATTAAAATAAAAAATTAGTCATTGCACCAACTATTGTTTCACTAAATTGGGAAAAACCTTTTGAGCTAATATGTGATGCAAGTGATTAAGATATTGGAGCTGTTTCAGGACAAAAGCGTGATAAGATTTTCAAAATAATCTACTATGCTAGTAGTAATGAAGCTTAAATTAATTATACCACAAATGAGAAAGAGTTATTAGCAGTAGTATATTCTTTTGATAAATTTAGTCATACTTAATTGAAACTAAATGTATTATGCATACTGATCATTCTGCTATCAAGTAGTTAATGAAAAACAAGAGTGCAAACCCAAGACTTATAAGATAGATTCTTCTTTTGCAAGAATTTGATTTTGAGATAGTAGATAGGAAGAGAGTTGAGAATCAAATTACTGGTCATCTGTCCAGGCTTGAATTAAGAAAACCACTCTGTTTTGAAAAAAAGGATTAATGAACATTTTCCAGATGAGGAAATGTTGAATGTTAATGAGTGGCGTGTTCTATAGTATGCCGACATTATGAATTTCATTGTTAGTGATACTATACCCTATGGAATGAGTTACTAACAAAAGAGGAAATTTTTATCTAAAGTTAAGACTTATTTTTGGGATGAAACATTTTTATATAAACAAGGAAAGGATCTTATTATTCGAAGATGTGTGCCTTCAGAAGAAACTTATGAAATTATACAAAAATGTCATAATTCTGATTTTTAGGACATTTTGGTGTTGATAAAACAACATACAAAATTTTGTAATTTGGATTTTATTGGCCTGCAATCTTTAGACATTTTAACGCTTATATTAAAACTTGTGATCAATGTCAACGAGTAGGCAATATTTCTAGGAGGAATATGATGCCCCTCAATTATGTGTTAGAAGTGGAGATATTTGATGTATGGGGATTAGATTTCATGGAACCATTTATACCTTCTTTCAGAAATTTATATATATCGTTGGTAGTAGATTATGTATCCAAATGGATAGAAGTTATTACCTTACCTTGATGTGATGCTAAAAGTGTTGCAAAGTTTTTAAAATCAAACATATTTTGTATATTTGGGATGTCGAGAGTGATCATAACTGACGGGGGAAGTCTTTTTAGAAATGCAATAATGGAGAAGTTGTTAAAGAAATATCATATTAACCATCAATTTGCTACTGCTTATCATCCTCATACTAGTGGTTTGGTTAAATTATCCAATTATGAAATTAAAAGAATATTGGAAAAATCTGTGAATCCAACTAAAATGGATTGGTGAGTCAAACTTGACTACGCTTTGTAAGCTTATAGGACTGCATATAGAACTCCTTTAAGAATGTCCCCGTACAAGCTAATATTTGGGAAAGCTTGCAATTTAACAGTTGAACTTGAGCATAAGACAATTTAAAGGATGCTGGAGAGAAAAGACTATTGCAATTAAGTGAGCTTGAAGATAAAAGGAATGAATCTTATTGAAGTGCTAAGATTTATAAAGAAAAGATGAAGATGTGGCATGATCAGAGAATTCCTACTAAGAATTTCAAAGCCAGGGCAACAAGTTTTGGTTTATAATAAAAGGTTAAGATTATTTCCAGGCAAACATAAGTCCAAAAGGATGGGCCTATTGTTGTGATGAAAGTTTATCCCAATGGAGCTATGGATATCAAAAGTCCTAAGACTGATAAAATATTTGAAGTGAATGTTCATAGGCTAAAACCCTACTTTTTAAGTTACCAACTTAAATTAAACGATATTATGTTGTTAGGTCAATCAGAATAAGCATTGGTTACACTGGGCTCACGATGTTAAACTAAGGGCCCTGTGGGAGGCAACCCATAGTTATTTGTGTGTTTGTTTTGAATGTTATGTTGTGTTTAATTTAGAAAATTTTTAGATTAGGGCATCCCTTAATTTGAAGATTTCCTAGTGGTTTGGAGAAAAATTTCTTGGATTTGATCTTCTTGAGGTAAGAGCTTCACTTCTATGTAAAAATTTTGTAATTTCACCATGTATTTTGATCACATTAGGGATCTACCAAAAAAATCATTATTCATTGTGAAATTTTGAGAAAAACCTATGGGAAATACATAAATTTGGTAGTTTAAGCTTTTAGGAGTTGAGTTTAATGATTTAGAGTTGAATTTAAAATTTATTGTGAATTTTATATAATTGTTTAGAAATGGCACCAAGGATGAAGAGGAGCAAGGGAAAAGCCCAATTTAATTCAAGCAAGTTTGTTAGTGAGAGAGCTCTGGATCGATACAGTGATGCACTACAATCGAGAAAGTTGATCCCTGAGCATTGTTTAAAGAGTCCGGGAGGAGCTGTAGAGGATTTGATTGTTCGCCGCCAGTGGGAGCGATTTTGTTGTTTTTCTGTTGTGGCAGTTATTTCTATTGTTTGGTAGTTTTATGCAAATCTCCCCGAAGCTAAAGAAGAAGGAGTTATGGTTAGAATAAAGATGGTACCTTTCTCATATGAGGTAATAATCAGTTTTTTCATTTGCCACTGAACACTTTATGTTTTTATTCCAACTATAGTCTAACTGAGGAGGAGTTAGACGAGCTTATTTCATCGTTGACTGGAGGAAGAGGATTATGGAAAATTACAAATGAAAGATGAATTAAATTCCCCACTTCGAAATTAGATGCTTCATCAAAGGCATGGAACTACTTCATTTCTATTTGTCTACTGCCTACCAGTCATCTTAGTTAAGTGACCCGTTATCGAGCGACTTTGAACTATTGTATTCAACAATTCAAGCCCATCGACATTGGAGCTTTGATTCATAGTGTTATTATCAGTTCTGTCATCGCTAAAACTACTACTAGTTTGGGATTTTCATCCTTGATCATTTCATTATGCTAGTAGGTTGGACTTAGATTTGATAGTTGTAGGAGATATTGTAGCCACTCAAGCCTATTACTAGTGTGAATGTGAAGTTTTATTCACATCATTTGATTTTTGGCTTGAGAGGTGGATTTTCTAGTAGTTCAGCTGCTTCGACATCTTGAGCTTCCACTTCAAGTGCTTCTACGTCACAGGGTCAAACTTATGATTCTGATTCTCACTCACAACTATTGTAGAGGATATTAAATAATTTCATTTGTACCACTGAAAAGTATTAAATTTAGAAAACTTTGCAGAGCATATGGATGGATATATGAGGAGACATAGTGATTATGAGGAAGAATTCCACTCATCTATGGAAAACCTCATGAGAGGTAACCAGAGTGTAGTTTTCCCTCAATGTCTAAGATATCCTTCATATGAGCCTACAACTACTTGGCATAGTGATGAGAGTGATGATGAGGAAGAGGATGATTAGACTGGTTCTGTAGTTTAGTTTAGTTTAGTTTTTTTTATGTATTGTTGTGAACTATTTATGGTGCAATTATACTATCCTTATTGCTTTGTTTGTTTGTTTGAGACTGTTGGTTTAATCTGTATTTTTTTTTGTTAGACACTGCATTGATATATTTATGTTTTTGTGAGTATTTATGTTTTTTTATTTTTTGGTAGTAATTGTTTTAGTTGTTTTGTTTAGTGTATTTAGTTAGTCTATGTTGAACTTAATTCTAAATCTTAAGAAGGGTTAGAATGTTGCTAACTTTTACTGAAAACTTCATGGTTAAAATTTTCAATTTACTACCAAATAGTTTTTTTATATTGCAGTTGTGTATGTTTGTTAGTGTGTTTGTTTGCTTTTATGGTATCCTCCACAACATAGAAGTCGAATGAATCTCTTTATGTTAAGTAAATTAAAATTTGATCAATTTCGTTTTACTCCTGTTTTAAATTTTTTGTACTTGTATATTTAGAATGTAAAAATTCTTGCTTGTATGTCATTTTTAGTATTTATTCCTTCCTATTTATAATGATGCTAAAATGTTTTATTTTATTAAAAATTAAAGTTTGGGGTGAGGGTATGAAAAATTTTCTAAAAAACTTGAAATTAATTTGTTCTCAAATGTACTTCAAATAAATTTGATTTTGACTTGAAGAAAAATGATCAGGTATATAAAGTTATATTAGGGAAGTAAAATTTTGAGTAAAAAAATGTGTAAGAGAATTTATTTAAAAATTATAGTAATGAAGAAAAACCTAAAGTAAAAAAATTTTAGTGTAGAATATGATAAATATTGTGTAACTATCTTTAGTATAAGAAATTGATTTTTTGAAAAATTTAGAAGAAGTATACTTTTATTTTCAAAACTTAAATTTCTTTTATTGAAAGAAATTTTCAAAAACTATTATTATGTTTTAAAGTAAAAGAAATATATCAACTCTTTGCTTTGGGAAATGAAGAGTAGAATTCAAAATCATTAAAAGCCTTTCCGGATATAGTAATCGTTGCTTGAAAAAGAAAAAAAAAGAAAAAAAAAAGAAAAAGAAAAGAGAAGTTGAAAAGGGGAGGAGAAGCTTGAGGATTAGAGCCTAATCAAAAATTGGTTCCACATCTGATCTTTTTAAAGTATAAGACTCGAGAAACTCTTAAGATTAAAGATATAATATAGTAAGTACAATTATGCTTGATAAAAATTTTTAGGTGGAGATGAAAGACTCCCTAAACTCTATATTTGGAAAATCTACAATATTTATGAACTAGACAGAAACTCATATTTTCAGACTTCTTTACATTAAAAACTTATAAACTCTAAGTTGGTCTCATTCACTAAATTTTTTTTCTAATTTGGACTACTATATTTCTACATCAAAATTTTAGAAACTTCTAAAGAAACTCATATACATCATCTACTTATTTAGTTTTTAAAAGATTGAAGGGTCACTTGAAGATAAGTAACATTTTAAGTTTGGGGGATTTTGATACACCTAAAATGTAGTCTTTTTGTACACATTTTTATATCTATTTTTGAGATATGATGTATTAAGTTTTGAGAAAGGTATTTGTGTGTTTTTCTTTTAGGTACAATCAAATGGATGAAAAATGATAAAAGGAGTGAAAAAGTATCAAATTTGGAGCAAAAATGAAGAAGGTGCAAAAATAGACTAAGGCGCTTAAGCGCCCAAGACTGGTGCTTACGTGCCAGATAAACAAAGAGAGCCACGCCTAAGCGCCAGGTACCCCACTCTTAAGTTCCAGAATTAGTCATTTGATGATTTATTGAATTTGGATAAATTTTTGAAGAGGTGTTTGATGCAACACTTGGTAAAAACGTGGGAAATAGTTCATGGACATGAAAATTCATTCAATTGGCTTTTAAAAGGAGGCAACTTCTAGAATATTCATTGAATAGAGACACATTTTGAAGAGACACCAAGACACCCCTTGGATTTTTATTAAAGAAGACTTGGATCATAAAAGGAAGGGGCCAGCCAAGTGGTCAACCAATCATCATCCATCCATCCAAAGTAACTGCCGCCGCCGACCATCTTTTCTTTTTATTTTGAGTTTTAGTTTGTATTTCGAGTGAAGGAAGAGAATTTAAATTAACTTCAAAATATTTGGTAGAGAGGATTTGAGATAAGTGTTTATATTTGTAACTACATTTGGTTCTCATTTAGACTTCTTGTTTGTATGCATGACTTCTACTTTTAAAATCAAGTGTGATTGTGTTTTCTCCATGAATTATGCATAGTTTTCTTTATCTTTTTCCTTAAAATGATAAGTGATTGAGTATTGAAAGGAAGTTATGTGAAGTATTAGACTTTAATGTTGGAAGAAGTTATGATGATTTTAAACCTTGTACATAATTTACTTCTTGATTTGGCTAATTAAGATGTTAATACTTGTTGTGAGAACATAAAAAATCTGAGATGGTATTGTCTTAGTTAACAAATGGTAAGAATCACATTTGATTTCATGGATAATAATGTAGTTCTTGGGGTTGAGTGCAAATAAATAGGGAAATAAACTTTGAATGGTGTAGAATTAGAGGACTTTATAGTGATAAGCTAAAGCCCCCAATTTGATTAATGGTTTTAGGTTTTGATACGAGATGTTAGCTCCCAGGTGGAGGGAGAAGAGAGAGCTCTAGAGTGAGAGCTAGTATCTTCCCTACCTAACCCATCCTTAAAACCTTTCAAACTATAGATTAACCAATGTTCTTTATAGCATCTCTACTAAAGGTAAAGAATACTATTGCTCTTATTTGGCACAACACAATTAGAATACTTCCACAATAAAACTGATTCATGATAAAGAAAAAGGCATTTTATTTATATTTCCTCATCTTGTAAGTTTTTAGTTAAGTTAATTAGTTGCTTTATTTTTAACTATAAAAAATTACAAAAAGAATCGAATTTTCATTCCTATTATAACATCTAGAGTTTATGTAAGAATACTTTACTGAGTAAAATTTTGTTATCTAATTTCTTTTGTTTTGTAAAGTTGCATATTGTTAGTTATCGTTGTGGGTTCGACATTCGATGCTTAATCAAAAATTCCTATATTACTTGATATTGATGCATATACTTAATATCTCATATTTAAAATTATAAATGTATTCTTATTTGCTTCATAGTGAAAAAATTTCCTAGTATTTGCTTGGGATGTTGTTTTAAGCTTAGTTGCAAAATGATAATCATTATTAAAAAAAACTAAGCATATAATCGCATACATTGCATTTTACATCTATCTAGAACATCGGGATCAGGTGTCAGTATCCTAGTGAACACTAATTTGCCAAACTGTTGACCTCAATTTTGGTTGAGGTTTAGTTTTCCTTTTTAGTAGCCTAGAGTCTAGCCATAGGACTTTTCCTATTGACTATTCTTAGAAAACTAGAAAAGGCACCCTCACCATTAGAAATTCTACCCTCTTCTTTACTCAACTTGAAGTTCCACATGTTGGTCTCAACCTCTAAGTACTTAGTAGGTGGGGTCACTGTGAAGGAAACTCAAGATGAGTCACCCTTAGGATTGCTGAACCTTAAGGTTGACATTGGGTGTTCGTCTAGAGCTAAGGCACTCACTACACTCATCTACACCCACAGTCGCTCACAACCCTGAACTCAAATTTCTAGCCTAAATCCCTTGAACTTTTTGGGATACTCATGTAAATGGTCCCCTAAACCTACTAGCCCTAGGGCTATGGTTTAGCTAGAACCACTACATAGAGGACCCAAAATGGGGTTTCCATTTGTTTTGGCTTATTGGTGATGATTGGTACCTCAACTCTTACCAAAATACCCATCTTGGCCTTTTACCCTAAAACATTATTGGTGATGATTGGTATTCAGTGCTTACCAAAATACCCATCTTGGCCTTTTACCCCTAAAACACCCCCAAATTACCAAAATGCCCCTCCATAGCTCAAAAATTGGCCTTTTACCCCTAAAACACCCCCTAATTACCAAAATACCCCTCTTAAAAATACCCATCTTGGCCTTTTACCCCTAAAACACCCCCAAATTACCAAAATACCCCTCCATAACCATCTTGGCCTTTTACCCCTAAAACACCCCCATATTACCAAAATACCCCTCCATAGCTCAAGATCCCAAAAAATTCAAAAAATCCCAGAAAATCCCAATAAATCCTAAATATCCCCAATTTCATTTCTCTCAACTACCACACCCAGTTTGGCCAATTTGACCATCTTTAACTAAAACCCCCAAATTTACCTTTAAGGGCCCAAATTTCCCCAAATCCAATTCAAATGTCCATCAATTTGATCTGAATTGACCCCAATTCCAATCCTAAACTTAAATTAACTTTTGATATGATCAAATTAAATCAAATCCAAGCTCAATTAGTCCATTATTTGAACCCGATTTTGATTTGGGTCAAAACCCCAATTTTGACCATATGACCTAATCTCACCAAATTGAACTCAGAGCCTCATCAATTGGCCTCAATTAATGTTGCAAAATCTTGATAACATTCCTATACATCAAAATCAATCATCAATTGACCTTTTTGAAGTCTCAAATCCATTTGATTTTGGCCTAAACCCAAAAATCCCAAATTTAGCCCCAAATTGGCTAAGTCCCCAAATTTCACCCAATTGATTGCCTTAACCTCCAAATTGGGATCCAATTCATGTTGAAAACTCTTCATGAGGTCTCTATTGACCATTTATAATAATCAATTTGGACTTAGTCCTAGGCTAACCCAAGCTAGACCCAAGCCTAGCCCAACATGACCAAATTGATTAAAGTTCAAAATTCCCTCAAATTGCCCCTTCAATTGGACTCAAAACCACTTCCATCCTTCACCAAAGTTGTTCCTTATGATCATCTACACCAAATGCAACAATTATTTGGGCTAATTAACATAGCTAACCTAGCCCAAACCCAAGTTTTGGTCATTTGCACCCACTTGGACCCATGCACTAAATGTGACCTAACCCACCACAACCATTAGTTGGACCTAGTGACCAGTCCAAACACCATGAAATCACCTAAATCAAGATATGGACAAAAGGTCCCCCAAATTAAGGGATCTTATTTCCAAAAATGCACATGCTTAAGATATCTTTGCCAAATCAAAGCACATTTGCATTAAA
>JXCR01145084.1:54877-67357 GCA_002079205.1 Phalaenopsis hybrid cultivar | reverse complement strand
TAAAGCCAGCAGTCTTCAAGAAGAAATGAAGCACATGGAGCCACATGAAAAGGCTAAGGTGACCAGAGTGTTCGAAAAGAAACAGGGGTAGTCACAAATATCGACAAAGGAAAGCAGCCGATAAAGATATATGTAGAAGAGCATTGTCAGTCTTCATCACAGTACTCTCAGAAACAAAGCAGTTAATCCAACCAACGGCCGTCTCAGGAGGGATCACCTCGAACAGCGGGTAAAAGAATATCCCTGTTAGAGCGACAGAAAATTGTGTATTCCTTCAAAGATGAAGCTGTACCTAAAATATTCAAAAGCTTAATGAAGAAACCAAAATTCAAACTATCTGATCCAAAGAAACCCGAAGACGTGGATAAGAAGAATGAACCAAATTATTGCCCGTACCACCGATTACTTGGACACACTATAGATAAGTGTTTTGTCTTTAAAGACTGGCTTGAGAAGAACCTCAAGAAAGAGAATATAACAATCCCAAAGTAGTATTTGAGAGAACCTGAAAAAGGTTCCATAAACATGATTTCAGCTGAGTCAATCTCCCCAATTGATCCATATGTCGGAACAAATGGATGGAGTACAACTTGGGATGAACTCAGGAGGGTCCTCAATCGAATACAGGATTCATCGAAAAAAGCTTCTATGAATACCGAAGAAGGATGGAATGAGGTATGGAGTAGATCATCCAAGAAGATACTGAACAAGCTACAGTTTGCACCAAAACAAGCCTCCATTCAAAGTCTGCAGCATACCAAACCCGAGATGAAGATTTTGCCAGAAAATCCGTCATCGTCAAGGACAAGGAATAGGGAAAAGAAAAGCGTCACTGCCAAGACTGATAGCACGGGGGGTAGGATAGGGGTTGCCTCTACTAGATTGGTTATCTCGGATTCGGGGAAGAAAGTCCTTGAACCCTTGACTTTGTATGATTATCTTTTTGTCCCTCCGGGGTCTTATGAATATAATGGTTGTGATTTAGGCTACGTTTTGACTATTTCTGGTAATAACATGACTAATTATAACCAAGCTAGTTGCGATCTCGATCCTCAAAATGATCCTCAAATCGTACTTGAGTCTGATGAACTCGTTGTCAAGGCCAAAGAAGAACTCAATGATATCGCTTACGACAGCACCGATAACAAAGAGCCAACTCTTGAGCGTCATGGTGCACCATTTGCCATCAACTTAGACCTATCCGATGAAGAGGAAAAGACACCGGAAGATTCAACAATGATATCTCAAGAAGAAGAAGTCACAGAAGTCAACTTAAAGAGCGGAAAAAATGTTACCACCAAGAACAGCTCCAACAGACAAAGGAAAAGAGATAGTGACTCGAGAAGAGATACCCCCACCTCCATCAGTGGAAGAACCACATAATCAAGATAAAATCAGA
Source organism: Phalaenopsis hybrid cultivar (assembly GCA_002079205.1). Classification (NCBI taxonomy): domain Eukaryota; kingdom Viridiplantae; phylum Streptophyta; class Magnoliopsida; order Asparagales; family Orchidaceae; genus Phalaenopsis; species Phalaenopsis hybrid cultivar. Next base: position 65,958 of record JXCR01145084.1, on the reverse strand, counting down.
GGATCATACAAAGTAGACTACAACGTGCTAGCTCATCTTAGGAAGTTGCCTGCTCGACTAAGCATCTGCGACGCTCTGATCCTGTCAAAGGAGATGAGAGAATCTCTGGTTACAGCTTTGCTGGATCCAGAAATTTGCTTAGCTCAGTTGGCTAGCACATCAACAGATGAAGTTTGCTCGTTGAGAGAACAGTCAGAGGTAACCTTCACAGATGAAGACTTGCTACTCGGTACCACAACCACACCGTCCGCTCTACATTTTCGTCACCATTGCAAATTTGTGCTGTCCAGAGTTTTAGTGGATCCTGGAGCATCTCTTAATTTAATGAGTCTACGCAGATTTGTGTTATCCAGAGTTTTAGTGGATCCTGGAGCATCTCTTAACTTGATGAGTCTACAAACGTTAGCATATTTGGACTGTTAGTGGATCCTGGAGCATCTCTTAACTTGATGAGTCTATGGACGTTAGCATATTTGGACTTTGAAGTTCAGGAGCTCATCCCCAATAAGATGATGTTAAGTGGATTCAACCAAAAAGGGGAAAGAGCCCTTGGATCAATTTCATTACTTATGAAGGTCAGAGAACTCATAACAACCGTTAAATTACATATCATCGACGCCGAACCTCTTTTAATGCTCTATTGGGTCGACCATGGATTCATGAGCACAATATGGTTCCATCATCTCTTCACCAGTGCATCAAATACCGCAAAGATGGTCAAGAAAACTACATCAAGGGACGCCTACAACCATTTTCAGTACATGAAGTTGGTATCCATGAAGATGCTGCCTACTACGCGCCTCCAAAGAAGACAGTCTTCTCAATGAAGTTGGTATCCATGAAGATGCTGCCTACTACGCGCCTCCAAAGAAGACTGTCTTCTTGTGCAAAATTTTGAANAATGGTTGAACAAGTGCGGGAGGCCTTAGCCCAGTCCAAGGGCGGTGCATCAATTTTAAAGGGTAGACCTTAGCCGGAGGAGTTTGATGTCATCCCTTTTCCCAAGGGTTTTGTGAGCCCAAACTTCAAGATATTCGATGGGACTGGAAATCCCAGACAACATATAGCAAATTTTCGAGCCAATTGTGGCAACACGAGAAATAGCGAAGCTCTACTCTGCCAGCAGTTCGTCAGCAGCTTGTCAGGGATTGCTTTCGACTGGTAAGCTGATGTGGGTCAGTTAAAACATTTTCTGAGTTGGAATAGTTATTTGTGAAAAGATTTATCGGGGCACAAAATCATGTGTCTATTAGAGAACTCATGATGGNAGGTAATGATGACAAAGCAGAAGAAACCTCAGTACGAGATATCCCTAGAAGATACAGAGAGGCATGAATATAAAATAATGTATGATTGGATAAACTACTATGTGGATACTATGACCCTCACTCCGATTCTCCCTCAAAAGGTCTAGAGTTTAGAGGTCAAGGAAGTCCGTAGTGTTCGTTCAAAATCGATCANAGTGTTGGTTCAAAGCCGATCAAATTTTACCGTGCTTCTACCTCTACTGAGCTTGAAAAACATGTAAATTTGGATGTTGATTCTAATGAATTAATGGAATTGCCTTTTGGTTACTTCTCGCCTTGTGTTCAAAAGTTAATTCAACAGAGACATTTACCAAAACAAATGCCAAAAGATAAATTTCAACTTTTTGAAAAATTATGGAATGCTGAAAGTCGAACTCCCAATTCAAAAGAGGTCTCGGATTTGGTACAGTTGGACCAGTCGATGATTCTGAATTTTGCATGGTTGTTACTAATGAGTCAGAAGATGATTGTCTCGATGTAGAGGATGACCTACTGATCAACCAATAGAAGATGCTCCCCCAAAATTTGAGGAAGAAATTAAATCCACTGTTAATGAATTGAAAGAGATTAACCTCGGGACTGAAGAACAACCCCGACCTACATTTTTAAGTTTTCTACTTAATGAAAAAGAATCTGCAAAGCTGGTTAAACTATTAACAGAATTCAAAGATTGCTTCGCATGGAGCTACAACGAAATGCCAGGACTGTCAGCAGATGTTGCAGTCCATAAACTTGGGGTGGACAAGAATGTAACCCCAGTAAAACAAGCTCCAAGGAGAATGCGTCTTAAAATAGAACAACAAGTCGTCGCCGAGGTGAAGAAGTTGATAGACGCCAATTTTGCTAAAGAGGAGCAGTATCCCATGTTGTTAGCCAATATTCTACCTGTTAAAAAGAAAAATACTTGTTAAGAAGAAAAATGGGCAGATCCGTGTTTGTGTCGACTTCAGAGATTTGAACAAGGCATGGACGAGTTTCCACTACCTATACCAGAGATGATGGTGGATATCGCTTCAACACATGAGATTTTTAAGAAAAATGGACAGATCCGCGTTTTTGTCGACTTCAGAGATTTGAACAAGGCATGTCCAAAACATATGGGCAGATCCCCGTTTGTGTCGACTTCAGAGATTTGAACAAGCCATGTCCAAAAGACGAGTTTCTACCTATACCAGAAATGATGGTGGATATCGCTTCAACACATGAGATTTTCTCCTTCATGGATGGATTATCGGGATACAACCAAATTAAGATGGCTCCCGAGGATGCAGCACTTACAGCTTTTAGAACATCGATTGGAATCTTTTGCTACACAGTGATGTCGTTCGGCCTAAAGAACGCTGGAGCAACATATCAGCGTGCAATGACGAAGATTTTTTACGACCTCATGCACAATCAAGTAGAATGCTACGTGGATGATCTGGTCATCAGAAGTAAATGGAAAATAGACCATTTGTACGATTTGAGGATCATGTTTGAACGGTTATGACGATATGACCTTAAAATAAATCCCTTAAAGTGCGCCTTTGGCGTCACATCTAGGAAATTTTTAGGATTCATTGTCCGTCATCGGGAATCGAGATCGACCCGGATAAGATTAAACTTATCTTGGAAGTGCCTCTCCATAAAACCTTGAAACAGCTACGTTCCTTTCAGAGGAATTTGGCATATCTGAGACGCTTTATTTCTAATCTCTCAGGTAGGTGTCAGCCTTTCTCGACATTAATTAGAAAGGACACCAAATTTATTTGGGAAGAGAAATGTTAGTGGACCTATGAGGACGTTAAACAATATTTAATGACACTTCTTATTTTGGCAGCCCCTATCCCAGGGAAACTGTTGATACTTTATACCACGGCTTTAGATGACTCTCTTGGAGCCCTCTTATCCCAAATCAATGAGGAGGGCAAAGAAAATGCACTCTACTACTTGAGTAGTCATCTAATACCGACAGAGATAAGGTATCCACTTATTGAGAAGCATTGTCTAACATTAATTTTGCCGCCCAAAAGCTTAGACATTACATGCTTTCTCATAGGATCACCCTAATTTCGAAAGTTAATCTATTGCAGTATTTGATGACCCGACCAACACTCTCCAGATGTTTAGCGAGATGGTCAATGATCTTATTGCAATTGATATAACTTTTGTTCCCCTCTGTGCTATCAAGGGACATATTTTAGCAGACTTTCTCGCTGCACACCCACTGTCAGCTGGGTCCTCTCTCAACGACGAGTTACCAGACGAGCAAATACTACAAATGAAATTTTCTAGTGCGCAGCGCTGGGAAATGTACTTCTATGGTGCTTCGTCAGCCAGGAAAGATAAGGGATCAGACACAGTTATACTAGGCAAGGCAGGGATCAGTTTGATCTTTATTACGCCAGATAAGAGTATGTTGAGGTTTTCGTACCACCTGACGGAGCCATGTACCAACAATGAAGCAAAATATGAAGCTTTAATCACCGGATTGGAGTTGGCGATTTCAATGGATATAACAAACGCTATGGTGACTCTCAACTTGTCATCCAGCAAGTCGCCGGACAATACAAAATTCTAAAACCAAGCTTAACTGACTCTCAACTTGTCATCCAGCAAATCGCTGGACAATACAGAATTCTGAAACCAAGATTAGCAGAATACCATCAGTATGCGATGAAGCTCCTGGAGCAGATTCTTGAGGTGACTTTCTACCAGATTCCTCGGAGAGATAATGCCCATGCCGACGCTCTAACAAAACTCGCTAAGGAAATGACGTGTCCCCCGGAGGATTCCATTGAAGTCACGGTGCAAGGAAGACGAGTTTTGTCTCAAAACGACTTCAAAACTCTACACAAACTTGGAACAGAAGAAACACTAAATACAGTTGTAGACATCAATAAAGATTGGTGCAAGCCATAATTAGAATATTTGCATACTAGAAAGCTGCCAAAGGACAAGTCTGAGGCCCACCACATCACAAGAAGGGCCATGTCTTACGCTCTGGTGGGAAATGTTCTCTACAGTAGATCGTTCGACCAAATGTGGCTACGGTGTTTTAGCAGAGCCGAGGCACAAAATATTGTCAAAGAAGTACATGCCGGATTGTGTGGCGCTCACCAGTCGAGACCAAAAAGGAAAATGAAGATTAAAAGACTCGGATATTATAGGCCAACAATGATGTCCGATTGCATAGATACAGCCATAAGATGTCACCAATTCCAAGTGCATGGGCTGGTCTTACACCAACCTCTGAATGTGCTACACCCAACTGTTGCCTCATGGCCATTCGAGTGTTGGGGCCTGGACATAATAGGTCCGATAGACCCTCCATCTTCCAAAGGACAAAGGTTTATACTTGTCGCTACAGATTACTTCTCCAAATGGGCAGAGGCAGTACCATTACGTGAGGTTACGGCACAGCACATCCTTCAATTTTTTAAAGGCAAAATCGTATACCGTTTTGGAGTACCGCGAAGAATAATCTCTGACAATGGGACAGCTTTTAAAAGTATAAAGATAAATAATTTCGTCAGAAGACATGGGATAGATTGGAGATACTCTATAATTTACTATCCCAGAGCAAATCGTCTCGCTGAAGCTTTCAACAAGACACTGGTACAGATTTTAAAGAAAATACTGGATGAAAATAAAAGGGATTTGCATAACAAATTGTTAGAAGCCTTGTGAACCAGACAACTTTTCAGGACTCCCACTCAGTGTACACCTTATATGCTCGTGTACGGGACCGAGGCTGTGCTACCGCTAGAAATCCAGACACCATCTCTCAGAGTCGTCGTTGCCGATCAACTCACAACGGAAGAAAGCGCAAAACTCAGACTTGAAGAACTGGAAAGTCTTGAGGGAAAACGATTAGAAGCACAACAACATTTGGAGCTCTACCAGGCAAAGATGGTACAAGCCCATGACAAATTGGTCTGCCCGAGGACATTCAAAAATGGTGACCTCGTGCTTGTGCTCAAAAGACCTATTCTTGCTAGCCGGAAAATAGGTGGAAGATTTGAGCTAACTTGGGAGGGACCATTTGTCATTGAGAAGGTTTATACAGAAGGAGCCTACCAGTTAGTGGACTTCCGAGTGAAAGACTCATGTTACCGATAAATGGACGATACCTAAAAACCTATTACACATCCTGATGTCGCCTGCCTCCGCTTGCCTTTGCTTGTTCTGAAACTTTGAAAATTTGATTATTTTAGGGTTATCTATATGGCCATATGTCTATGACCTGGTCTAATTTTAAATTAATCCTCAATATAATGAAAATTTTGAGAAGATTTTTGAACTTCACACGTTCTCTTTTCTACTTTTAAATTAAACGAAACTCACACATAAAATGAGTAATCCTTTTCACCAAAACAAACTAAAATTTACTTTAATAAATACTTTGTTTTCTTCTTGTTCATGCCAAGTTTCGGTCCACCGACGTTTTCCTGTCGTCTGCAGAAAAATGTCAGGACAAAGGCTGATCTTTGCCTTCCAGGACGGCTGGAACCTTGCACTGAATGAAGAGATGACACCACAAGGAGGTGTCATAGATTTCAACATGGATTTCAACCAGATTGATATGGACTACGAGGGTCCTCTAATGGATGTAGTCAACAATGAAGAAAAGGAGGGGCTGCCTTCACTGTTGAGGGTGACCACTCAAGACAATGTGTCACGCAAAGGTAAAAACGTGATAGCGGAACAAGATCCGATGGAGGGGCCCAGCCGACTGCCCTCCATGATAGCTACTTCAGCAAGGGACCTGATCACTGCCCGTAGTGAACAACTACTTAATACTCCGCTCTGCAGGACGCAGAGCAGAAATGCCAATTGAAAGAAACAGAGAGCCTTTCTGCGATAGGAACGCAAACGCTAGAGAGACGTGAGCAGTTTTCTTACCCCCATTCCTGAGGGACATATCTACGACCCAGATCTGAGAGAAACTTCTACCAGGCTTCCCACTATAGATGAAGAGTCAGGATTTGTGACGGAATCAGATATGCTCCCAGTTCCAGATATCTTATGCAGGGGTTGCCCAACATGCAACGTTGAGGTACTAACCTGGACAACAGTCACGGGCGCATTTGTAGAATGCCTGGACTACAGCGTTCTGCATCTACAACATTTTAGTACATTAGAAGAATACACTTAAAGCATCAATGAATCTCAGACTCCAGACTTTGTGACAAATGAACCATATGTCCCACTGGGGATGGATCAGCGCGCACCATGGAGCCCAAGATCATACATCCCACTAGAGGATGAATCTCATATTCCGGATCGACCAACACCAGTTTGGGTTCCCGCCGAGGTCCGGAGGAAGGAACGCCCCAGGCAGCTGCCGACTCCTGGAATGGTAGAATACTACAAAATAAGCAAAGTAAATAAAAGGGAGTTCGAGTTCTATGAGGAAGTTCAGGGAAAGTTTGTCAACATATTGGAGGGCCTGAAGCTATATACCAGGGTTTTCTCTGAAACTGATGAAAGATGCATTTTGGACTACATCTTTGATCTAAGAGATAGAGGTCGAGCGGGCCTTCTCATGGAGAGAACGTATTCCGAGCCGAAGAAATGGATGCGGGGAAAGGGAAGAATCACCATCCAGTGCGGCTGTTGTTACAATTTTACGAACGACAGACAGGGAAATCTGCCTGGGATCCTCAGGTACAACCAAGTGGATCTGTTACCACCAATGATAAAATGGATGATCAAGAGAATGGTTAAGTAGAAAATTCTTCCCGCTAATTGCATTCCCAAAAGTTGTATCATCAACATTTACAAAGAAGGTGACTGCATTCCCCCACACATTGACCATCATGACTTTGTGAGGCCTTTCTGCACGGTCTCGTTCATGAGTAAAAGCAATATTCTGTTTGGAAAAGAAATCAATATAGTTGGCCCTGACGAATTCAGAGGGGTTGTGGAGATTCCTCTTCTAGTTGGTTCAGTACTTGTTTTCAAGGGCAACGGTGCAGACGTTGCCAAGCACTGCATTCCAGGAGTACGACACCGTAGGGTGTCTGTAAAGTTCCGCATAATGGATGACACTAAAATACCATATGGATTCCAGCAAGACTCGGAATTGGAGGAGTTGTTTCCTTACGGACTATGAGAAGGTTATACCTCTAAGTACAAGCGAAGGGAACTCTTATCTTGGAGCATGACTTAGAAGGTCTGCTTGATCAGGAGCTCAACATACCAAGCACAGAGGGTTCACTTGCTTTCTTTTAACAGCATGACATGTATCTGATGTAATCAGTCTATGATCTACTCATACCTTGAGATGACTCTCAATGTATTTCAGCATGTATTAAATGATGTACCTTTTTGAGGCATTAACCTATGTTTGATCTGTAGCATCTTTATTGAGGCAGATTAATGGAAATTTCTCTCAAATTGTGCCTTTTTGTCAATCGTCTTTTTGTGCGATGGATGAAAGCTGCGAACCATGCGATGGTTCAAAGTTTCAATGAACAAAGAATGAAACAACAAATCTTTGACAACATAACAAAACACAAATGAAATATGATCATAAATGAATAAATAACAAAACAAATTTCTTATCAACCAATTAAAATTAAAACTTTAAAAACACATTTTTGAAAAATCAAATGTAATGAAAACAACAAGAAAATGAAATAAACCTGCTGAGTGGATGCTTCCGTTTTCGGAATTTCCTACTCTTTGTGCGCGCAGTACAACCATCGTTATCTACCTCAACTCTCATCGCATCCCCGTAGAATTTTGCATTTTGCACAAAACTCCACAAAGCTCTACAAATCTTCTTCAACAAAATCAACATTTCCACATAACACACTTCTGCAAATTCAACACCACAAGCTCTTTGTACATTTCAATTCACATCTTCAAATCAGTACCTAAATCCTGATTCTCACATTTCAGGGTTGATACCTAAATTTTGACTTTCTCCTGGGATTGATACCTACGTTTCAATTCTCTCATCTTCAGAATTGATACCTACATTTCAATTCTCTCATCTTCAAATTGATGCTTACATTTCAATTCTCACATCTCGAAATTGATACCTACATTTCAATTCTCTCATCTCGAATACATTTCAATTCTCTCATCTTCAAATTGATACTTAAATTTCAATTCTCACATCTCGGAATTGATACCTAAATTTCAATTCTCTCATCTTTGAATTGATACCTACATTTCAATTCTCACATCTTTGAATTGATACTTACATTTCAATTCTGACATCTTCGAATTGATACTTACATTTCAATTCTCTCATCTTTGAATTGATACCTACATTTCAATTCTCACATCTTTGAATTGATATTTACATTTCAATTCTCTCTTCTTCGAATTGATACCCACATTTCAATTCTCACATCTTTGAATTGATACTTACATTTCAATTCTCACATCTTCGAATTGATACTTACATTTCAATTCTCGCATCTTTGCATTGATACTTACATTTCAATTCTCACATCTTTGAATTAATACTTACATTCTGATTCTCTCATCTTTGAATTGATACTTACATTTCAATTCTCATTCCCGAATCAATCCTACATTTCTGATTCATTTCATTCGAGGTCAGTCCTTACATTCCGACAATTTTTTTTTAGAATTAACCTACATTTCAATTCTCACTTTCGGATCATTCCTACATTTCTGATTCAACACTTTTGAGATCGGTCCTTACACTCCGACTCTCTCTCTCTCTCTCTCTCTCTCTCTCTCTCTCTCTCTCTCTCTCTTTCTCTGTTTGAATTGATATCTGAATTTCAATTCCCACCTCGAGGTCAACACTTATATTTTGACTCCCATCCTTTGAAAATCTTTGAAATTTCATAACTCAAAATCCACTCTCCGATCCCCAGCGAGAGTCCCTATCCTTAATTTTAACCAGACGATCACCTGCTAAATCCCCGGCAGAAACAAATCACACGCACAACTCTACACATACTTACAGGTCTGTTGACTTAGGAGTTTGTATTGGTTTTTGCTGATCTTGTCGGTCAACTCCAATACGCGCGGTGTGCTTTCCCAGCACACCACACCTATTGGGGGTCCATTTGTTGACCTCAATTTTGGTTGAGGTTTAGTTTTCCTTTTTAGTCGCCTAGGGTCTAGCCATAGGACTTTTCCTGTTGACTATTCTTAGAAAACTAGAAAAGGCACCCTCACCATTAGAAATTCTACCCTCTTCTTTACTCAACTTGAAGTTCCACATGTTGGTCTCAACCTCTAAGTACTTAGTAGGTGGGGTCACTGTGGGGGAAACTCAAGATGAGTCACCCTTAGAATTGCTAGACCTTAAGGTTAACATTGGGTGCTGGTCTGGAGCTAAGGCACTCACTACACTCATCTACACCCACAGTCGCTCACAACCCTGAACTCAAATTTTTAGCCTAGATCCCTTGAACTTTTTGGGATACTCATGTAGATGGTCCCCTAAACCTACTAACCCTAGAGCTATGGTTTAGCTAGAACGACTACATAGAGGACCCAAAATGGGGTTTCCATTGGTTCATGGCTTATTGGTGATGATTGGTACCTCAACTCTACCAAAATACCCATCTTGGCCTTTTACCCCTAAAACACCCCCATATTACCAAAATACCCCTCCATAGCTCAAAATCCCAAAAATCCAAAAATTTCCAGAAAATCCCAATAAATCCTAAATATCCCCAATTTAATTTCTCTCAACTACCACATGACCCAGTTTGGCAAATTTTACCATCTTTAACCAAAACCCCCAAATTTGCCTTTAAGGGCCCAAATTTCCCCAAATCCAATTAAAATGTCCATCAATTTGATACGAATTGACCCAAATTCCAATCCTAAACTCAAATTCACTTTTGATATGATCAAATTAAACCAAATCCAAGCTCAATTGGTCCATTATTTGAACCCAATTTTGATTTGGGTCAAAACCCTAATTTTGACCATATGACCTAATCTAACCAAATTGAACTCATAACCTAGTCAATTGGCCTCAATCAATGTTTAAAAATCTTTATAACATTCTTATACATCAAAATCAACCATCAATTGATCTTGTTGAAGTCTCAAATCCATTTGATTTCAGCCTAAACCCAAAATTCCCAAATTTAGCCCCAAATTAGCTAAGTCCCCAAATTTCACCCAATTGATTGCCTTAACCTCCAAATTGGGATCCAATTCATGTTGAAAAATCTTCATGAGGTCTCTATTGACCATATAACAATCAATTTGGACTTATCCCTAGGCTAACCCAAGCTAGACCCAAGCCTAGCCCAACATGACCAAATTGATTAAACTTCAAAATTCCCAAATTGACCTTTCAATTGGGCTCAAAACCATTTCCATTCTTCACCAAAGTTGTTCCTTGTGACAGCTAGACCCAAGCCTATCCCAACATGACCAAATTGATTAAAGTTCAAAATTCCTTCAAATTAGCTAGACCCAAGCGTAGCCCAACATGACCAAATTGATTAAAGTTCAAAATTCCCTCAAATTGACCAAGACCCAAGCCTAGCCCAACATGACCAATTTGATTAAAGTTCAAAGTTCCTTCAAATTGACCCCCAGCTAGACCCAAGCCTAGCCCAACATAACCAAATTGATTAAAATTCAAAATTCCCTCAAATTGACCCTTTTTGGACTCAAAAACACATGACCAAATTAATTAAAGTTCAAAATTCCCTCAAATTGACCCTCCAATTGGCTCAAAAAACACTTCCATCCTTCACCAAAGTTGTTCCTTATGATCATCTACACCAAATGAAACAATTATTTGGGCTAATTTACATGACTAACCTAGCCCAA